>VXAL01015523.1:254093-267087 GCA_013399475.1 Chauna torquata
TTACCAAATAAATATGTCCCTAATGTATCCACATTCTTCAACAGCATTAAAAAATCTGGGTCTGATTAATTAAAATCTCATTATCCATCATAATTGCAGTAGGTATGCAAAAATATAAAGATTTATTATTCAAGGAATTAATGCATTTCTAGAACTCTTTGGGATTCATATGAGAGTTGGAAATGAAAGCCGTATAATAATTTGTTTCAGGAGAGCTAATTAAGTCAGTTCATTTATTCAGTTATCTAAGCCTGGTCTAATCCCATACACTGCTAAAACCTTGTGATGCTCCCAACTTCATTACAGATTTGAATTAATATGATGACACAAACAGAAAACGTTCCTTCCATTTAGTGATGCACGGGAGGTGCCAGGCCTGAGCCCTGCAGCGTAAATCCGTAGCCTGCCGAACTGCCGCTTTCTTCCAGCCAGAGATCTGGACTCTTTTTGACAGAAAAATACCTTTGGTTCTGCTGGAGTCTCTTTAGGAATACACAGTTCAAGCTGCCTACATTGCAGTTTGCTATTGAACCCCAAAGGGTCTGGGAGAGATGGAGGAGGTTTGCAAACCAGCTGTGGTCACTACTGATGTTAGAGCTGGCATTTGCTTTGCACAAAGGGGCTATGTTATGGGGAAAGACATGAACGGTTCTTGTAGTCACCCCTATCCCTTTCTACTTCTCTGCCTCATGCCATACACCGGTGAGTCTACACAAACAAGAGAAGAACCTACTTGTTAATAAACAAAGGGCATTTGTTTAAGATGAGGATTTATTTTGGGTCCTTCTGACTGTTCTCTGTCTGAGGATGCTTGCTGTGAGGAGAGGGAAAAGGCCATGAGCTGTACCTTATGCTGTGTCTCTTGATGAAAGGCTACTTGTTACTTTCAAAACATAAAACCAACGTGCTTTTTTTTTTAAAAAAAACCAGCGACAATAAAACAAATGATTCTCATTGCCTTGCTTTAGGGAGATTCCTTTGCTTTACAAATACTATGAGATAATAAATGAGTAAAGATGAGATGGTAACTTGCTGTTTGCAAGGCAAAATGTGAGATGCTGTCCACCTAACTCTAGATGCGAAAATGTCTTCCAGAAACGGGCTAAGAGGAACCACAGGCCACAGTCTCATGCAGCAAGTGCAGTGGTTGGACTTTTCTGGGGTGGCCCAGTTGTTTTGCAATACTAGCTTAGTAGATTTGAGAATTATAACATTATGGTCCTACTCTATTTTTCCCCACAATGTGCTACTCCAACATAGGCAGTTGAATAAGGGCTATATTCTCCAAATCTGGCAGTGCCAGCAACAGACTGACAGCTTCCCAAAAGAGAGAGGTACCTAAAAACTTGTTAAACAGCCCGCTTGGAAACAGATCTCTGCTGAAATCCACCTCCAGGAAACTAGCCTTGGTACGTAGTGCTTGGAGTTGATACAGGTATCTGAGCTGAATATGCTAGGAGAAAGCTCTGCCGACTTCATACCTCATGCAAACCAGCCATACTAGGTACCCATTTGAATTCTTTTCATAAAATCATGCCTTAAATTAATACTTAGGTCTGAAACTTTTTGAATATGTTGTATGCTGTTTCTTATGAAAATCTAAGGGAAAAATAAATAGCAGTTCTGGAGGATTAGCATGAAAATATTGCATTAGGTAATACTGAAGAGATTTGCAGGAAGTTTCTGTTTCGCCACGAAGGGCTGAAGAAGTGTTTCAGCCCTTGCATTTCTGTAGTAAGGGAACTATTTATTAGCAAGCTGATATGATTGTACAGTGGATTTTCTGGGTAAACTGACTTATAATTTGCTGTTTTGCATTTGAGACTGCAGATCTCTTTTTCTGGTGAACTGGAAGAATAGTCTCATCAGATAGATGAAGGGATGATGGCCTTCTAAAATTCATAGAGCAGGGGTTTTGGCTGTGCACAACTTCTTCATAAACTCTACATCTAGGGTTTTTTTTCAGTCATGCAAAAAATAGATTTTTATTAACTAGGGTTTGGTCTTTCTCTTCCATGTTGTAAAGAATCTCCGTTACTAGATGCTGACACCATTGATTATCCCACTTTATTGCATCTTCTAAGAATATATAGCCAATTAAACCCCTCTGCCTTTCTAAGGGTGAACAAGCTACATAGACTCCTAATAGTCCCACCACAGCATGTTGTTCCTTTGTTACTAAGGCAGCAATTAACAAGTTTCTAATGGAACAAAAGCTTCCAGAGACAAGCGCAACATGATAATAGGAAGGTGTCTACTTTTTTTTTCTTCTCAACATGGTAAGATCTTGTATAACCCTTTCCCCTTTGGGTTGAACAGCCCCATCAAGGTGCTCAGCGTGGGATTTTTATTCCTTTGCTCTCTGCCGCAGTGCATCTAAAAATAATGATATTTACACACGTTCAATTATTAAAGTGTTCTAAAACATATATCTGAACTGCAGTCCTGTTAGAAGTGAGAGGTGTTTTAATGTCAGTAAGAGGGGAAAAAAAAACCTTTTATCTTCTTAACAAGACGATCTCCATGGTGCAGTTGAATTCTGCACTGTCAGGTTTTGCTGATGGAGTAATTGTTTTTTGAAGTGATTCTTTCAGTTTTTAATGTCATGTTTACGCAAATTAAAACACAGCGAGAGAAAGGGAGGCCAAGAAGCAGACTTGTCATGTTTCCAAAATAATCTATATGATTATTTTTTTAAATAAAAATCTCAGTTGGGAAATAATTGCCTCTGTGCATGAGATTAATAACCAAGTAATTTGCCATTGTTTTTCATTAGGAGAGGTGGTTATCAGCTGAGCTATTTAAAAGTCCATAAAGGTACCTCCTGAAATTCTAGCTATTTTTAAAGTAAAAGAGATGTTCTTGGATATGTTCTGAAATGCAAAATATCTTCCCCACAGCCCCTGGCGAACTTGGATCTGTATGGGCTTAGTTTTATGCTTTGGTGCACGTTAGTATTTTTAGATCTGCAAGAAGCAGGCCTGTTGCATCTGCAGCACTGGGGAGCCCTGTTATCCCGAGCTGCTCTCAAACTCCCCTTCTATACGGGGAGAGGATGGCCTGCTGGGTGGCTGGGAGAAAGGCTGGCGTGGGGGTCAGTTCTCCAAAGTGGCACAGGAGCCCTGGGGTAGATCACCAAACTCCTCTGTTTGGTTCATGGAAGATAAGTGATATTGTTGTCCTTTATACGTCTGTCTTGAAAACGTAAACTTATGAACGCTGGATCTGTCTCCCATTGAGTGGCTGCACAGGGTCTGTCTTGGTCTCAGGAGGTAGGAGTAAGAAGGAGGAGAGCTTGCCAGCCATGAGCAAAGGGACATACTTACAGTCATTAACTTTCCTCATGGAAAGTAATGTTTCTGTGCAAGAAAGTGCTGTGTTTAATTTTTAAGGATAAGAAGTCACAGGAGATGCACGTGGGTGTTTGTGTATAGCCCCCAATCTGCATCCTTTGGAAAAGCCTGTAACTGTGAGAGACCTGCACTAAAACTGGAAATCATGTCAAATGTGACTAATTTCAGGCTGTGCTGTGAACTTGGATCATGTCTGGGAAGTTGTGAAGGGAATCTGTCCTGAGCTTTGAGAGATTTCAGATTAAGCATTTGCACAAACGTGCTCAGTTCATGCAATCCCCATTTTAACTGCATCTGAAAAGGGGCTGCTTTGGTTGTTTCTGGTTTATTTCTCAAGGAAGTCCTGTAGGGAGCTTGTGCAATTCCTCAGTATCGGTGTACCATGGTTTCTTTTCCTTTTTAAAAATACTCTAAACTAGAAAATAGTAATAGACCCTAAAGGATTTGGCAAAAACCTTGGCCTGCAAACTTTGGTGAAATTTAGATTCACTACAAAAGCTTGTAACTTGAAACAGATTTCTGGGGTTCATTGAAATTGTAATGGTTGAGCTGGTATTTCTCAATACAGTTAGTCTGGCAGGGGTTGGGGGTAGGAAACAGGGACTCATTCATTTTGAGTAGTAGCGTCCTCTGTATTTGCGCTCCTGTCTTCACAAGCGAGTGCTTTATTGGTATGTAAGGGGCAAAAAAAGTCTTGTACTTCAGTGCAGTCACTTTGGAGAAATGCTTGAAATGCTTTTTGCAGTCCTGTAAATGCACAAAACAACATGTTAATACAATGAAAGAGTAGAATAAAATATAAAATATAATCACCCCCTTGTAAAATAACTGATGATACATCTTCATTGGGAAATCTAGCTATATTTTCTCTGAAATAGTCCAATACTACAGAATGAGAGAGGATCTGGAGATACGAATTTGAATCGGAAATTTTCTGTTTGTCTTTAGTCTTGGTGTTGGAAAACTTGATTTTAAGCAGGAGCTGTATCAGAGGGTGTGTGTAGAAATGAGTGACGGAGAAGGTGCACTTCTGTTTGCCTTTGCTCATAAGGTGTTAAGAGGGAGTCAATTATATTGGAGGGCAACGAACTGAAATTGAGAGGAACCGTCTGCACCATTAACCAGTGTGACTCTCCAGGACAGTGCACCCATATCTACAGGGACTCTGAAGAGGAGCAACCATTTACACAGGTGAGCAGATTTATCTGTCACTATGAGTCCTTGGTTCTGTAGGGGTGAATCACGCACACAGTGACAAGGTCCAGGAGAAAACTTCTGTATAAACTTACTATTTTATAACTGTGCATACCCATGCTTCTCACCCCTAAGAACTCTACCTCCCTGCAGTAATCATGTCTTGTAGTTCCTGCATTGGTTTGCAGCACGAAGTGGCAAAATAACCTCAGACGGTCATGACAACAGTGTAGGGAGAGCCTGTGGTCATCAGGCTAGCCTTCCCCAAAAGCTTGTGTGGAATGCGTGGATGTCAAGCATGCCAACCTGCCCCAACCTTGCATGAAAATGTGTGATCTGCTGCTTGATACATCTCTTGGAGCATGCACTACCACATTTTTTCCCCAGCCTCATGTGCAAGGAGAACTGAATTGGGTCCCATATTCACCAAGACCAGCAGACCTTTGCTCCTGCATGGTACGCTGGCCCACTGAGTGCATGCAGGTGGGAACTGCGAGCCCATGGGTAATTTCTATCAGATGTTTCCCTTGCAGTAACAGTGTTTGGGGTCATTCCAATGACTTGATACACCTGCGTTTTTCTAATAGGCTGTTAAACCATTTCAAACTGTCCAAACCTCCCTCTGTACAATGGGATATACAAAATCATGGTAATGCCGTATCTGAGAGGAACAAACCGCTGTCAGATTCCCCTCCATATTCTCAAAGAGCAAGTGTACAATTGCAAATCCATTGAACTGCACTCCATTATCTCTTATTAATGGGAAATTGTCCATAAATTGCTGAGGCGTGACTGGTTTCTTTTCCCCAACACAGCTGCAGTCTCTTTATCCTATGATATTCCAGCCTCTCAAAAATAAAAAAAAAAAAGAAAGCAGTGTGTGGGGGCGGGAGGGATGGGAGGAGGGTGGCTCAAAACCACTCGCAGCAGCATCTTCCAGCAGCCCCTGGCAAGAGGAGCTTCTTCCCTGCTGCTGAGCTGGCCCAGTATGGGAGCTGTGGCTGGGACTGGCTTCCCAGCAAAGGGGTGGAAAAGTGACAGAGAAGGGAGATATGAAAGCAGGAGCAGGAAAAAGGAAAGAATTTACTGTGGCATAGTGAACGTGAGGTTATGTGGGCAGAAACTGTCCCATTCACAGCACTGTGACCACAAACACACTGGTAGGATGCCCTTTGAATAACCCAGCCTTCTCCTCCTCCTCCCAGTAGCCCATCTCTGTGCACCAGAGTGGTGAGTGTGGATGAGCTCCAAGTATGACCCAGCTCCCACCGAGGGCCATGGAAAGTTCCTGCTTACCTTTCATATCAGATCTGGTAGCAGCTGGAAAGGAGAAACCAGTTTGATGGCTGGATTTTCAAAAGGACTCAGCACTCCTTGATACAGAACAAAAACCTGCTGCAAACATCACAGAAGGAGATGCTGAAAGTATCTAAATCTGGCCACAGGCTGTTATTATTGTTGGCTCTGTGATGCTTGAAGGGAGAGGGTGGTGCAAAGTACGGTAGAGGGGAGGCTGATCTCTTAAATCAGGACTATGGCACCAAGATGTGTCAAAGTTGGGTCTTCTGGTGACTAGCATTGCAACTCCTCGTTTCTCATTTTCAATCTGGATCAGCATGAGTTATCTGCCAAGGCTTTGCACATCTTTTCAAGCAACACACATGCTCCTGGAATAGAGTTCTGGGTATCGGGAGACATGGAGCGGAACAGCGGTCCAGGCGCGTTCGTTCGGTGGTTGCCCTGTCCATGTGGTCCCTTTCCTCCTGTCATGTTAGGATGAGGAAATGAGCTACCTTTTGTCACAAGTAACAAAAAGCCATACAGTTTTCCCTGTGTTAATTATACTACAGACTGTTTAACTCTGTAAACGAGCTTCTTGGCAGGCTTTCAGAACAATTACACAACTCCCTCTCCCCCTCTCTGTGTTAGCATTGAGAGCAGCTCAGCTGCAAGGCTGATGAGCCTCGGCACCATCCACCTCATGGTGGACATCCAATAAAAGCCTCTGTCCTGCCAGCAAGCAAAGCAAGAGCCACCATGTGAGACCCCTGAGCTCATGCACCTGGCTGGTGGGACTGAATCAGGTGTGGAGGAGGGAGAAGATGGAGCTGTGCAGTGCAAGCCACAGCCGAGTGAGGGGAGAAATAGTGTCAGAATAGTAGGATGCACATTTTTAAAGCAAGATGTTTAATTAAAGGCATGCTTGCCGATGCCATTGGAGAAAGTCCCCATCACTGTTGCTTTAAGCTTTGGGATGGATGTATGGGTGTTGGAGGGAGTTCTGCATCAGCCGTCTGCAAGTGGCAGGGCATGGGGCAAGTCACCTGTCTGTGCCTCAGTTTCTTCACCTATTGAATGGAAGTAATGATTCCAACCTTCTCGCAGAGTGCTTTGGGATCAGCTACAGAGAAGACCCAGCAGGTACCATTAACATTAAGAAGGGAGAAGGGACAGCAGTATCCATGAGTTCTGTGTACGGGACCTCAGGTCTTGATCAGGCTTGAAGTGGAATGAGCTCTCTTAAATAAAAGGTCTGTGCTGTTGAAGGGTACAGCCAACTGAGCGAATTAGGATTTGTGTAATTGTGTAGTGAAATATGAGCAGGACTATAACCCCCAGGTTCCCATGATGACTTCTCACTACAATAAATGTTACAGAACACAGGGTGCCGTAAGTGTGAGGCTGCTCACCTGTTAATTACTGAGCTCTCAACTCTGTGCCTGAGGTACGTGATGAAAACACAGTGGAATTTATTTTTTTTTATTTTATTTTTTTCAAATTCAACTTTGCTTACAGTGAGCACTAACTCATATTTCTGCCAGGAAGGTCCAACTCTATTTTTGAGCTAGCAAAATAGATCCAGTCATCCCAAGTACAGTAGAAAATATTACTCTTATGAGGATGCTGGATGCTCTACAGCAATGAAAGGATTCTAGAATTGGCTGAAGAAAATTATGCCATTGAAGAGAGAAGTGGCTTTTAATCCTTTGATACATGAGGTTTTGTAATGGAATATAATAGAGGTCTTTCTCCCCAAAGGATGCATGAATTCCATTGTATACTATTGCTTGACATAAATTTAATATTTTTTTTAAAAAATCCTTTATTTAGAATGACAGATGGAGATGGATATTTATGAACCAGATTCTCAGTTGCTTTGTATCAACGTTACATCGACTGAAAATTTGGTCCTTAAGTGCTACTTATCGATTTCTTTATTTTTATTATTCCCACCACCACCACCATTGTCTGTTTTCTTTCCTATTCCATATGGACTTTCCCTGTGCTCCAAGTCTGGCTGGAAACTGACTGTGGAGAGACATTCAATAGTTAAGTACCCGTGATGCTAGAAACTGGGACTCGGGCTGAGCCCAGCCATTCAAAGACAACTGTCACTCCCCGCTTGCGTTTTGTGACATATTACAGAATGCTGCTTCTCTGTGCAGCAATTTTGTCATTATTCAAGATAGAAAGAAAAATGGGAAATCCATTACAAGCCAGACTTTGTTATGACACAAGAGAAGAATCCCCCGGGAAGTTAGATTAAATTCTCTTTGAAAATAAAATAAAAATGCCACAGTGCTTGACAACATTAGATTTATTATATGTTTATATCAGAAACTCTAGGTGTGCTCCTTGTCAAAGCTTCTTTAGATACTGAGATATGCAAGACAAAGCAAATCATTTCTCGAGTCATTGAAAGGGAAGTTCATTACTGAATTGGAATTAGAAGATTAGAATAAGAGCAGAAATCGGCAGTTTCATTACCTAGTTGGAGGCTGCCTGCTAGGTGCCTGCGTGAGCTATTCAAAACTGCTGAGCTGTGAAGTTAGTATGTGCGGGCAGAGGTGTGCGCTGTCAACTTGTTGCATTTTACAGGGGTTTAAGCAAAGATGTTTTATTCCGCAACTTGAGCGGACTTGGAGGACTGCTCAGTTAGCAGCTATGGCTCATCTACTAGATGGCAACTTGCTACACCTTGCTAACTCAATTGCTCGATTGTATACTCATATCTTGAAATGGAAAAAGGCCATTTTGTATGACTGAATCCCAGAGACACTGCTCATGTTTAAAAATTTTGCTATGGCTAGCCCCAGTCCTACAAGGAGCTGGGCACATTCACACCTGATATTAACTCCAGTCAGTGGTACTGGGTGTGTTTTCAGATCAGGTTGCACGCCTGAGAAATTGAAATAATGGAAAGACTTTACTTTCCTTGACTGTGCGTTATCCTAGATTGTGCATCTTGGAAGCACTGGCTGATTCATCTGCTGCGATCTGCTCCCAGAGGTCGGGTGCACACGTGTGAGGAAGCCGGAGTTGTCATTGTGAATGACTGAATTTTCTGCAGAAAAACTTGCAGAAGGAAGGGGGAACGGGTTGAGAATGACATCAGGTTAGAAAGGGGAGGACAAGATAGTCAAAGAGGAATTGGCACCCCCTGGAAAAGATGCATCTATACTGGATAACTGGCCTTTGCCAGGATGCTGGGCATGGCAAATGAGGAAAGTAGCTACATATGAGAAATACACCTATGTAAAATGAGATTGTATGGAACAAATACGCAAATAAACACTAGATGTTAGAACTGCCTTTGTAGTCAGCACTTGAGAGAAAACTATGTCTTTAGATCTGTGGGAAATCTTCGTGAACTTGTCAGTTTGACTTGCTCCAGGGAAGTCAGTTGTGAGCCTCAGAAAGCAGGGGAGTGAGAGGTTTCTCTGGCTTTTATAGTATTTCCACTGTTCAGGAACAATAATGCCAGAAAAGGAGACTGTTATTTTAAGATTCCCAGATGTGTTGATAAAAAGCCTGGGGGGGGAAATACATGAAAATATACAAGTGGTAAGCTCCAGACAGACACCTCTGAAATAGGATGGGAAGAAAGCCGTATGTTCTTTGCAGGAACTAGTATATTGGCGAGAAGGGAAGAGGAGTCTGGGGGGTGGGGGGGAGGAGGAGAGTATGGAGGTTTAAGAGAAACTTGGAGACAAGGAAAACTGTGGAGAGATGAAAGAGGTTACCAATGTGAATAAAAGAAGAAAGGAGGCTTAAGGATTGTTAAAATAAAGTACTTCTATCTGCAAAGTTTTTCTTCTGTATATTCAAAAGCTTACGAAAGATTCTGCTTCTAGCTGTGAATTTAGCTTGAAGTCCCTGACTCTAGCACTTTGAGAGAGCATTAAGATTCATTTAAAATCTTTTATTCCTTTTGATGCCATAAAACCGATATAGTACTTTCCTAAATGAGTACCCATTAAAGGGACAAAGCTATGAAAGAGTCATTTCCCACAAAATATGAAATCCAATAAGGTTTATTACGTACCATTTAGTGAATGGCAGAAGCTTATGAAGTGAACAAATAAGTTTCCAATCACCTATTCATTTGTCTCCTAGAAGATGTACAGCATGCAATATATCAAGCTCTTCCCCTCCCCCATAGGTCAAACGTAGCATCGGATTTGTTTATGCACCATTTAACTTTGTCTTATATCTTATACGACATTATAACTTTGTCTTTCCACCACTACTGAAAGGATAAATCCAAAACATGGCTTGACTCTGTGATGCACTTGACAGCTGAGCCTCCTCCCTACGTGGTCCCTCGCTCTGGAGGCACTCAAGCCTTTTTTTCCCCTCTATTGCTTCTGTTTATTCGGCAACATTAATTTAAAAGTTGTTTCCTGTTTGTGGTGGAAGCAGAAGCCCTACCACCCTGGGACCTCTTTGTGAACCCCTGCTTCTTCCCTGCTTCCCTCCTGAAAGCCCTGCTGTGCTCTTCTGCGTGCCTCAGCTGGCATTGCTAAGGCCTGTGGCATCTCCTTGGTGCCCCTACCACTGGTACCTGGCGGCCTTGCAGGCACCAGAGCAGGGGGCTCCCAGGATGGAGACGTCACCAGGACTGGTGTCAGGAGGAGGAGGGATAAGAGTGGTTCCCAGAGCCAAGCTCAATCTCCAAACAGATTTCTGTTCTGATGGTGGTGGCCGGAGTTTTGAAAAGCACAAGAGTTGCTGGATTTGGTGGCTAAATTGCTTGTGGGATTTTCAAGGTGCTGGTGCACCTCCTTTTCATCTTTGTAAAACAGGGAAGATATTCCTGCCCTGACCTGAGCGCTGCGGTGACGATGTGTGCGCTTGAGATATTGCAAGGTGCTAAATACTGCAGCAGCAGGGGGACCAATACAGAACTTGCTTTAGGCAAACCATTTTGAAAACAGCCTGTCAATGCAGCTAATGGGATATGTCCTGCGGTGGTTGTAGGTTCACGAAATCTTTGTTCCCTTGTAATTGATGTTGGCACTTAGCACCACTAGCTGTGCTGGAAACCAACCCCACCTCCTAGCTGATTTTATGGTGTGGAAGGGTTGGGAGTATAGGATCGATTCTTTCCGCCATCATGAACAATGAAATTAAGTCAAACTAAAAGTTTCTTTCTTTAGGCCGAAATTTGTCCATATTCTTCTGGTGGGTTTCTCACATGGTGGCAGAGGATAAGAAAACACTAAAACATGAAAATGTGGTAGTAAACGTTCAAAAAAAAAAAAAAAGCACAGGGTTGCTTGCTGTTTTATGTAATTTTTAAGTGACAGGGCTTAATGTTGGCAGCCAATCTTTACTTTGGTTAAAAAGAAAGGAAGTTACGAAGACTTCTGCATAGAAAGAGAGAGAAAAGACCACAAAACAGCCTTTACCTCTGGAGCTATTTGGAGCTGACTGATTCCGATTTTAAAAAACAGAACACAAAAAAAAAAAAAAAAAAACAGTTTTACAAAAGTTTGTACTGGGGGAAAAGATTTGAAATTTCTGATCAGGAAATTGCATGTGCAGGGTAATTACATTTTCTGTGAAAAACAACGAATGCAGTTTTCCCAGTTTCAGGCGTGTTCCACTCAGTAGCTGCAGCACTCCGTCAGCTATGGGCTGACGGATGCCTTCGGAGAGCTGCGGGGCATAGAGAAGTGGACTTTGCCTCACTGATTTAGGAGGCTATCGAACAGCAAGCAGATACATAATTCTGCATCCTTATTTTATGGAACTGTCCTGATTCTTGCTGTGTGGGGTTTGTGTGTGTGTGTGTTTTAATCTTTTTTCTTTTTTCTTTTTTTTTTTTTTCATCCTTTATCCTGGCTTCCTGCTTTGATCTCTTAGAGGAAAAAAAAACGTATACGCAGCAATTCGCAACTTACCCTCCTGAGTAGGGGAGATGGGTGGGCAGCCCATTCTCACCTTGACAGGCCCCTGCACAGAAACTCTTATTACTGTTAATGGGCAAGTGACACGCACAAAACAAAGAATTTAATTCTGGGTGGTTAGTTTTGTTTTTTTTTAGTATATATTTTTTTTGAAGTGCCGTTGTCAGACAATGCAGTCAGCGGATTTGCATGGTAATATGGTGGCTGATTGATTTCTTGCAATAAAATCCAACAAGCTGGTTTATGAGGTACTTTGTATATTTCTTATTTGTTTTATAGGAGCAGCAAGAAGCCCAGGGATATGTCTCTGCTGTAGGAAACTCTTTGTATATGTTACAAATAGTCATGCTCTATCTGTTTTCTGTTTGGGTTAGTTTTCTCTCTCTTCTCCCTCACTCTGAAGTAAGCACATATGAAGGCAACACATTTGTATAGATGTTATTCATCACTGTTTGTCCTGTGATAATTTGAAAAATAAAACCATATCAAAGATACATGTAAGCATGTTTCTCTCCTGACAGGAAAAACTCACGAAAATGGATGTCATGTCATGAATTGACATGAAAAAAAGTCCAATCTGAATAATAAAATATGGTATATTTTTTCCCAAAGTACTTGTTTTCACACTAATGCAAGTAAGCCACATGTGCAAGCTCTCAGCCCTTATTCTGCTTGCCAGTACCAGGGAAGGCGTGATAATTTTGTCATCTGTTCTTCTTGGTTTTCCTGTGTACTAGTTTTGCTTCTAAATTAGACTCCACACTACCAATGGCTCAAAAAATAATGTTATAAGCCAGTTAGCTTATAATTTTAAGAGAGGAAAACAAACAAACAAACAAAAACAAACAACAAAAAAAACCCAGCAGATTTAAATGTAGTCCTGGTTCTCAGCTGTGCTCTATTTGCACAATTCCAGTGATTTTTTTTTTTTTTTTTCCTCCTCTCCTAGAAACTGATGCATTTACTTTGAGGACAGTAAATCTATCCTCCTTTTACATCAGCTCATGATCTTACTTTGGATAACTTATATTTTTTGCCATAAAGTAATACCTGCTTTATTTTTTTTAGAAATCTCAGTCCTTCTGAAGTATATGAACAGTATTTGGTTCTGGATAGGCGGAGATGTCTCCATGAGGAGAGGGAAATGAAGTTTGGAAGCATGACCTTCTATTGTCTACTCTCCTGCCCCAAATACGTATCTTTATGGATAGAATTACTAGGAAGGAATAAATAACAACTGATTAAAAAAAAAAA
>VXAL01015523.1:267099-286097 GCA_013399475.1 Chauna torquata
AATAAAAAAAAAAAAAAAGCTAAGAAAGATTGTATGATTATCCCAGTAGGAAACAAATTTGATTTAGGGATGAATTATGCCCATAGCACTACATTTAAGAAAGTAAATTTTAGGGAGTTGTAGAATTGAGTGGGCCAGCTCCACTGGGAGGAAGCAGTGAAAATGAAAGGGGTTGGAAGAAGGCTGGAGGATGCTAACTGGAGCAGTAATTAAAGCAGAAGAGGTCTTAGTTCCTTTTGGAAAAATGCATAATAAAATAAACTCTAAAGAAGAAGAAAATCCGCAAGAGGAGAGCAACATTTCGCAGGGGAGGACTCAACAGTTGAAAGCAGAAAGGAAGTGCTGGGAATTGAGAAATGCTGGCAGGGAAATAGGGGAAGGAACAAAATAGAAAGTGAAGTAGTCAAAAAGCAGAGTGAAGCAAGAGGCGAGCAAAACGGGATTTCGTCATTGGATTGAGTGCTCATCAGAGCTGCCAGGCTGTGCCCCAAACGCTCGATCCAGTACAGACCTTCTCTGCCTGTGGTAATGTCTCCAAAAACCTTATTTTATGCTGTTTACTGGTTGAAGGTAAAGGATGGTAAAGGAACTGGGGGGCATAAGTGACCTGCATCTTTATGTGAAATGCAGAGGGAAAGGAGAGCATAAGGGGCTATGAAGGTATAACTGGGGACCAAACCAACATCGAGGGAGCATCTAATGGGCGGACAAGGACTTCAGTAGAAAATTGAAGCACTGAGGCTGTATGCAGCAGTGTTTCTCCTGAGGCTCTTTTTGAGGGCTTTAATTCAAAAGGCTTGGGAGATACTGTAGTTAAATCAGGAGAACCTTTCCTGAGGGATTGCCCAGTAAATTACTGTGCAGTTTCTCTTAAGGAAAGGAAAGTTGGACTGGACTGGGGAGTGGGGACAGGAGAGGAGGAGGAGTCTGCTTTTTTTTTTTTTTTTTCAAACCGTCATTAATGAAGCCAAATAGTTACTGAAAATCAAGTTGATATTGCTGTTGAATAACACAAACCAGGATTTACTGAAAAACCCAGAAAGACCAGAGAACAGGTACAGATTATTAAGAAACTTAACCTGGAAAATAGGAAGCAATGAATTCTTTAGGGGAAATTCAGTGGTACAGAGAGAGGAGCCTAGAGAGACATGTCGTCACGTGTAGCCTGTGTCTGAACTACAGCAATGCAGGAACCTTTCTCTAGCGCAAGTGAAAATGCCAGATGCCAAAGGATGGCTGAACTTTGGAGATGCCCTAAGCCTCAGCACTGAGGATGGGTTTCTCCAAGGAGTCCTGCAGGAACGGTGACAGCGGCCTTGGAAGTGACAGCTCATGCTGTCCTTCAGTCCCTGTGCTGGGAAATCACTCAGCGCAGTCTGGAAGCACTTAATGTTTCTCAGGTCAGGACTTTCGTGTTTGTTTTTTCAGCAGGGCACAGGGGGAAAAACTGATGCAGAATGAAAACTGGAAGGGTTTCCAAGGGGAATAAAAATGACTGAGGCTACAGACAAAGGCGTAACTAAATGTTAAAGGGAGAGAATTTGATCAGCAGGTAAGAGTAAATAAGTCTTAATTCTTTAGGTGTCATGAGTACAAAGGACAGCGTGACTTAAGGCAGGAGCAGCATGTATGGAAGCTACAAAATGGAGATGACTCCATCATTCAGAATTAGTATGGACAAAGCTCTTATGAATATTTATGCACTTCATGGGTCAGTGACGGGCAGGTAAGGGACACGTTATGATCTGTCAGATGTCTGTTTTGTTTATTATCTAAAATTATAGCCTTAGTATAGAAGGATAGAGCCTGTATTTCATTGTCACCTGGCAGGTAATGACTACTGTCAACATGAGCAAGTGTCCTGAGCCTCCTGCCATCCTTCCCATTTTCTCTGGCAGGCCAGGAAAGGAAAGTTCCTTCCTGCATCCCAATGGCTGGGCAGGTCCTATCTGAACCAGACACAGCGTATAGGGCTTCAGGGGGATGTGTTTGATGCATCTGGAGCTGTGACGGTGGGGCAGGGATGTGACTCGCCAGGGTGCCAGTGCCTCCCATTGCCTGGGATGCAGCTAAGGGGCTCCTGAGCTTTTGGGGAATGCAGGAAAGGATGGCATAGGGGATAGTGCACCTTTAAGGCACATCAGACCAGCAGCCAATTATGCAGTGGTCCTGTTCTTGCCGTGGCTGAGGACAAGGACAGGGGGCTGTGACTCACAAGCTCTGGGAGGTGAAGCTGGGAAAATCAGAGAGATTTCCACTTCAGGCTTTCTGCTGCACCTTTGTCACATCCATTTCTGTTGTGTCCATATGTTGGGCTATGTGCAGTGAGGGTTGAGGGCTCAGATGTGCCACTAAAACCACACAGGGATTTATCTGCAGCAGCTGAAGAGGATGTAGCTCCTCCTGCCATGGACTGGCAACTTCACTCTTGCTGGTTAAACTTCGAGGGACTGTGTCTTTGTTTAATCCCTGGACAAGAGGGAAGGCGATAGACGTCTCTACAGTTGCCCTTGCCCTTTCTCCATGTGCTCTCAGACAGCCCTGGGCACCATCTCACTCCTGCGCCAAGTGCTGCAGTGCTGGCTTTCTGCTGGGAAACACCTACCTACAGACCTGTCTGTCTCCTGGAATGCCTCGGGAATTTTTACTCCACTGAGTTGCTGGCCTGCTTCTTCTGACCTATGATTAAGTGAAGTGACATTGCTGCTGTTGGGAAACAGGATTTCATGCTACAGCTGGCCTTTAGAGATGCTGCCCGCCTTCTTCTCTTGTCCAGGTTGTCCAGTGCTTCTGAGGCTTCCTCAGCTAAAAGTCACAATTATTCCCAAGCTTGAAAGCTTTCAGTTTGTGAGACAAAGTTTTGTTATTGTGTCCTTCGCTTTCATAGTTAACGATGTCAATAAGGCACGTTGGTTCTGGAGTATAATCAGTGGAAAGCATTGCTGTGCCCACATGTATATGCAACATATATATAACTGTGTGTACGGATGTACACAGAGATAACTGGTCAAGATTTTAGAAGTGCTCAAAACTTGATCTGAACAGTGCCACTTACTGATAAAATCTTCCAAAATCAGAATTGATGATAAAAACGTAGACAAGGTTTTATGTTCTGACTGTGTTTAGGATCTGACTGAGCTATTCAGAACAAGGTAGGCCTGAGTAATAAAGAATTTCCTTTGAGAAAAGAAAATAGCTTGATACGCATATTGTTACAAAAATTAATACATATAGGTAGGAGGGTATAAAGAAAAGTAGTTTTAAAACTTTGTTATACATCAACCAAAGCCCTAATAAGACTTGTGCAAGTAATTGTTCTTCTGCACATCCAGCAGTGTTATGCTTCTTTTGATGTTTACCTCAATTTCTTCTTCACCCTTTATCTGAATCTGCAATTAACACCTATAATGAAAAAGGAAGAGATGGCGTGCTGTTGAGATATTCTGGTGTTAATTAAAATTATTAACAATTAGAGGAAAAATAAGCAATGAAATGGAAGAAAATAGTAAGTTTCAAGTAATTTTTTTTATATATACTTAAGGTGGACTAAAGCACAGAGACTGTTTCTAACGAGCTCACTTCAAAATTAATTATGAAACTTGGCCAAAAGAAGTTACAGCGAAATTCCATGTTTTTAGGAGAGCTTGCATCCTCTGTTCTGCCTGCAACAGCATTTAGGTTTGCCAAGGCCTTTGTGTAGGGCTGAATTTCATTTCTAAATGAATTACCCTAATTTACAGGAGAACAACAGGGGAAATGAGCTCTGCAACAATGGAGAAGGAACGGAAGTGCGATTCGTCTTAGCAGAGTGAGCATTTGGGCTTGGATGAAAGTCATGTTCAGTGAGGAATAATGCAAAATGGCCCTGGGTTTCTCATAAGAGCAGTTCATCCACTGAGCTCAACGTTGTGCCTGTGTAGAGCATTGCACCAGCAACGTCAGACCACATCTGCCATCCCTCAGGAGCTCGTGAGCACTCAGGGCTATCATTGCGCTCGCAGCCCCTGCCACTGAAATCCTTGCCTATGGCTTCCACGGAATGGGTGTTTGGCACCTAAACATCCCCTTGGATGTGGGCACAAACCTGTTTTGAAAATGAGTGCTGGCCTCCTGACATCACTGCAGTGCTTCCAAAAGTTTTACCTGCTCTGTGTAAGACTAAGTTCAGGTTCTTTTCCGGAATACGCTTGAAAAAGATCCAATGAACGATGCTGGAGAAGAGCGCAGCAGCAGCAGCAATGTGGGTGCACACAGAAAGTGGCCACCTCTACCACGTCCTTCTGTGTCTTGTGGAACCACTGTCAGCCTCCTGATGAAGTCATCATCGCTTGCTCATTAGTATTTTTGGGTAAGTCATTGATTAGGCACAGGGTGGGAAGGTGAGAAACTCTCGCAAGCGGGTTCAGTACTTTGGGATATTACAAGGAAATCCGTTGGAGCAATATTTCTGTACTTGGTTTCTTACCAAAGTTCTTACATTTGCAATATTAGAGAGTATGACTAATCACTTCACCTCTAGAGAAGTAATTTTTGAGAAAGAATCATTACTTTCCCAGTTGGTGTGGGTGCTGGAACATGACATGGGAGCGAAGGATATTTCTTGGCCTCAGAGATCCTCTGTGGCTTTCGAGATGCTACCTGCAATTAGACTTTGCATGGGAAATCCCATAAAACAAGCTTTCTCAAGCTGAACAACACCAGACTTTGGAAGAGGCTGTCAAGAAACCCCTGAGAGGTTCCAGGTCTCTGATTATAAGTAATCTCTGCAGAGTTGATCCAGTCAAGCTAGTGATGAAAACCACTCTGCTTTCCCAGAGAAGGCTCTCATAACTATGTAAAAGCCTCTCTGGGGCTGAAGATCGTTACCCAGCCTTATAACTTTAAGACTCTTGGGGATCAAGAGAAATAAACCTGATGCAAACCGTCTGGCCAAATTAATTGCTGTGGACGGAAGCAGAAAATCTATCAGAGAAATGAATCCCATGGACCTGTGATTTTTTTTTCTTCCCTTTTCTTAGCTGCTGGGTTCATTTCTACTTTATAACACATTGGCTTTTTTTCCCACCTTCTTAAGCTGTTCTTTATGACAAATGTTCAGCTTGTTTTCAACCTAAGTGACCAATTTCCTTCTTTTGGTGTCATGGCACCTTTCACTGAGGAATTAGACGTGAGTGTTGAGAATTAAAACCCTAAATGCCCTTCCTTGAGACCTATAGCTTGGTTTTGAAGCAGTCATTGCTCGGTTGAAAAATTCCTCTTCAGTGAGAGTTCAGGTAAGGACAAGAAAAATCCTCTGAACTTGAACATTTCTCACATCAGCAAGTAAATTAGTCATCTAATCTCACCAGATCTTTCTGATGAAGAAAGGCATTACTGAAGAACTAAAAAACTCATAATCCCCTAGCGTCTTAATCCTCACAGTTTGCCAGAGAAGTAGAAAGTTATATTTTTCTTTTTTTTTTCCTTTCTTTTCCTTTTTGCTTCTCAGAGACTGAGTAGAGCATTTCAGGTCTCCTAGAGAACTGGCATTTAAATTCAGGACGGTTTAAGGCTAGGATCAAGGTCAGTCCTACTGCTCCATTCTTTTTTCTTTTTTTTTTTTAAGGTAACATTACAGCTTCAAATGTCTTACCTGGTAAGCGTGGCCATGTAAAAAGTTGTTTCCACGACATTTTAGAGCTGAGTAATTAGAGAGGGGGAGGGGGAAAAAACAGCACAATGCAGGGTTTATAGTGCGTGGATTTTTTCTTCCTACTCTCGAGGACTTAATTTTGATTTTTTTAATTAATTTTATTTTACTGCGATTTTTTTTTTAATTCCTAAATCTTGGAGGCAGAGGGGAGGACAAATGTTTTCACCCCAGTTGTCCTCATGGCAGTATTTCTGAGCATCTGCTCTGAGCATCCCCTCTGGGAAGGCCATGGGGGTTGCAGGCAGTGTGCGCCGTGCTCCATCTTCTTGGACTCACTTGGGGAAGAGTTATGCAAGGAGACCAAGCGTATTGGCTAAGTAAAGGGTGATTGCTGGACCTGATGCATGCTCATGATGTCTTGTAGTATCTTACTGTACCAACAGTGTCTTCTGGATCCAGCGGAAAAAGTGGTGGTGAATAGCTGGAGGTTTCAACCTCGTGATTATGGGGCAGAATGCATAAGGCAATGACTCCCTAACCTGCCCCAGTGCAAATGCACCCCAAGGCTGGCTCAGCCTGGGCCACCTTGGATCACTCCAGGTAAGAAATGCAGTATTTCGCATCTGCACAATACTTTGCTACATACTTCGCTGCATCTGCACGCGAGCCCAGGGCTTTGATCCGGCTGTGTGCTAGATGTACTTTATGTATATACACATTTAACCCAGCATAAATATAGACAAATGGTGGGAAGGAACTGTCAGTAGCAAAGAAAGGGGGGAAGATTTATTGGCGGCTGGTGGCACTGTTGACAGCCCAGCTAAAGAGCTCCTCTGCATTTCTCTCCTGCCCTGATTTAATACCATTTCTGAGCCCTGCCTCCCAAGGACAATTTCTGCTTCATCAGAGGCAAAAGCAAGAGAGGCTTCAGCTTGCTTTGCGTCATACTCTGAGCCAAAAAAAAAATAAAAAGAGAAGAAAAGTGGGATGCCTGTCATGCTGATAATTTGGTGCATTATTAGGGATGATCTGTCAGATGTTGTGTGGAAAACCACCTCAGATAATGGAATTTGGGTGGGCTCAGCTAAAGCTACGGGGAAGTGTGGGAGCCCAAACAGACTCAGTTAAACATAATAATAATAGTAATTAGAGATTTTCACAGACTAGTCTGTCCTGTATTTGTAAAATAATAGCTTTTTCTACCCAGTCCATCAGTCAAGCGAGTTCAAATTCACATTGCTGCAGTCCCTGATAAATGAAATTCATCCTGACAATGTATGGAAATTTATTTGTGATTTCTGGTCCTGGGCTGACATCCTTCCAGGGAAGTTGCTTGCAGTTGCCAAAGAGCTGACAGCACTGCCCAGTGCTGTGGAAACATTAAAATGCCAAAAATGCCCCTGGGGTGGGCTTTCCTCCTGGGTGAGGGTGGGAGGCACAGTCTCCGTCTCGGGGCCTGGGGGGGGGGTTGGCACAGCAGCACTCTCTCTCCTGAGAAGCCCCAGGTGATAGCCTTTTCTTGCCCAAAAAGGGAGTAGAAGGCCAGAAGGGAAGAAAGTCCATGACCCCATTTCTCCACATCAGCCAGTGTTACCCCCAGAAAGTGGAGAAACAAGGTTAGCAGGAAGGGCAGCCAGCTGAGATACACGATGTGTGATACGGTCCTCCGCCAGCACGGTGTCCGTATGGCAGGTTATTGTGCTGCAAGAGCCTTTACGTAGGTGGGGCTCATGGGGAAACTCAATCCCAAACGGAGCTGAAGGTAGGGAGAATGGCTGGATGAGTGCAGCCACGCAGTATGAGTTGCATATCTACAGACTATAGCATGTTTCCAAGCTCTGAAAAACAGCCAGCGCACACCCAACAGATTTATAGCCAACTCTACTCGTATTCAAGGACTGGATCAAGTCATCTCTGATCAGTTTTGATTGAAATATCATTCAAGTAAAAATTGTTTTTCATGCAACAGGAGAAACCCTTCAGAATCTGGCTCATTGCTTGAAATTCGAATATCTGATTTATTTGTAAGACTGTCATGAAAACTCAGGAGGTTGGGACAAAGCTAAGGGGAAAGTCCCCTAACTGGCCTCTGCCCTTGTAAAGCCATTATAGGCAAAATTGATATTGGCTCAAGGGTGCTGTACATTAGTGAAATGTGACTTCAGTTCTGATTTCGTCACATCATGCCATTAGAAAAATCAATCAGTTCCTCAAATCAAATTTTGTAGAAAAACAAAAACAAAAAAAGACAATAGCAGAAAGCAATTCAGGCATGAGCCGTTTGGAGGGGAGGATATAACACGTATTGTTTGCTTTAAATCTCTGTAACAGCTTCTCTTTTATTTTTCTACAGTTGTAGTTTCTGCACTTTGCTCCTTTTGGAATTACAGTATGTCTAGAAAGAATTCATGACAGCTTAGGACTTTGCTTAATGGTTGTGGGTTTTTTGTTTTTGTTTGTTTATTTTGTTTTTAATTGATGCAAGAAAAAGGCATTAATACAACTTTAGATCTCCTGCCAAATCCCAGAAGAGATCCAAGCTATTAATATAGATATGTATGTAAAACATGACACGCTAGTCTGAATCTGTTTTTATTATTAGTAGGGCTTGTAGCGATACCTGTAGCTGTCAAACACTCCTCTTCCTTTCTTATTAATCTTGTAGCAAGTCGACTGTGCAGGCAGAAATTTTATTTCCAAATATCTGCTTCGAGTTGTTGGGTAACTTTGGAGGCAGGGGAAGGAGTAGAGGAGGGTTCAAGCAAGAACAATCTAGCTGTTCGCAAATATAAAGAATGTACCCACTAGTAAGATCTTATTAAAGTCAGGCGCCTTGCAGCAGCCCTGGTGGGTAGTGTTAGTATTCCAGCCTTTGAGCGCTGAAGCTGAGCAGCGCCAATGGTACAGGGTGTGACACCCGGAGCGTGTCCCGTGTCATCCCACCAGCCTCGCCTGGCCCAGGCGTGTGCCTCTGAGACACGTGTTGCACGTGGGCATCACCTGGCAGCCAGGTCCCAGGGACTTTTCCTCTGCTCTGAGCTTGCTCTTGGGTTTGGGTACCTGTTCATCACGCTGCTGTGAAGTGGTTTGGGTTACATCCCCCTCAGCGAGAGGTGGCACCAGATGCCTGGATGCAAATCACCCGGTTACCCCGCGCGGTTGTATGGCAGGATACCCCCCCACTTAGCCTGTTCCCCCAGGCTGATGCAGTGCCCAAGGAGAGTCATTGCTGTGGCAGAAGGGAGGACATTCCTGACACTAGTACTTTGTTTCCTATCTGGAGCTCAGAAGTTGAGGACTCATGACAAATTGGGTATTTCAGGGGGTCAGAAGAGCGGCTGAAGCTGGGGAAGGAGGCTAAGGCTCGCATCTTGCCGTAGGAACGTCTTACTATTTTGCTCAGCTTGGAGCTGTGGTCACTTTTCATAGCTCACCTGGCTGGACTTCCGAGTAGAAAAATTGAAAAGCTTGCAGTGTGTCTAAAAGGAGGTTAATTGTTTTTCATTTCCCTTTTACGTAATTTCAAGGCTGGAGTGTTTTAACAAGGCCCGGAAGCTCTGAGCACTTACTCTGTCAGCCTCATTCAGTTTAAAGTCACACCTGCAAAAAATCAGATGCGTTTTGTGTATTGAGAAGTACACTTGCAAGTCCCAGGAATAGACCAGTGGTGCCCCAGTTATCAGCCTTTTTCGGAGTCCAAACAGATCATAAACCTACATTCTGGTCCAAAGCAGTTTGATTAATGCTGCAGTGGCTCTTTCCATCAGAGGAACGGAAAGCTGTTAACCTAAGAGCTGGCTGAGCATCACATCCCGCTTTTGGGCTGAGATAAGGGACAGCCTGTGAAACGTGGTCCCTCCAGAGCAGCGCACGCAGCAGCACTGCAGGGTGGCTTGTGGCACACAGCAAGCAACTGCTCCGCTTGTACCCAAAGGAAAATGCCAGGTGAGTGTGCAGGAACAGAACAGGCGAAATAAATCCCTCAGCTGGCTGCGTCTCAGCAGAATCACGTCAATGTTTCATAAGTGATGGAGCTGCTGTTTGACCAGGGCACTGAGTCCCAGCCCCCACTGCTTGCCTTACCTAGCTGTTAATTAAGAAATCCCATCTCCAGACCAACCCTGCAGTTTGGAAAGTCTTGGGAGCCTCTGAGAATAGCCACAACCATTAGGAAAGTAGCAACGCTTAATTAAATTCCCTCACATGTTTCAAAGCTGTAGGGAACCAAGCCAAGATAATCCTCTTCCTCAAAAAAAGCATCTTTGGGTGGGATTCCTCTCTTCCAAGAGCCAACTTAATTTTCACTTTCCCTGCAGCATGTTGTTTTATGGGAGTCTTCCCCCAGCATTCACCCAGCTTTCTCATCTCTGTATTTTCTTCCTACTCCAGCATTGCTGACTCTGCCTTCTCTCGTTTCTGTGGGGGAGGTTTTCCACTTTATTTTCTGGCAGTGGTGCTGATTTCTGAAAATACTTATTATCTCCGTAACCTCAGACAGCCAATTTCTTGGGAAATTTCTCCCCATCCTTTTGAGAAGCCGCTTATGCAATTACAGACAGCAGAGTCAGTATTTCAGCACGTTCCTGCAGTCGCATGTCCTCCACAACCCCCCTCTCACTTACCACCAGCCCCACTCAATAGTGGCCTCAACAAGAGCTCAGCTAAACTATTTGTGACACCTAACAACGTAGCCTTTCCAAGCCCATTTTTCCAGCTGTCCTTTGGGTGATGTAGAACTCCTGGGAAGCTCCCTTGGAGAGCCCTGTGCTTACTTCTGTGCTGACGGTGTGAGTGGGGGTCCCCGGACAGGCTCGCCATTTCTGGCCCCTCTGCCGTGTTTCAGAATAGGAAGGATTGCAAGGACTGAGCTGTCCTTTTTCCATAGGTGTTCATTTGGGGCTGGTTTTTCTTTTTTTTATTGTTTTTTCCCCTCTGCCTGGTGTGCCTGGCACCAAGGTATCACCTGACATCTCCCTGTCTCTCCATCCCCTGGTGTCTGCTACCTGATCTCCCTGCATCTCACGGATATTTTAGGCAGTGTCGAGCAGGGAGGTTTTGTAAAATTTCCAGATACCTCCCAAGGAGGAAATCTTCCTCTTTCCTGCACACTTCTGTAGTGGTACTGAATGCACACCTGTCCTTTCTCCACAGGCTGAGTGCTTTGAAGGTACAGGTGGCTAAATAAACACGCTTGTCTCACCTGTAGCTTGGCCAGGCTGCTGCCTCTGCAGTGCAGGCTTCTCACGAGCCCCTTGCAGCTACAAATCCCTCCTCTGATCATCTCCCAGGTGGAAGCAGGAGAGCTCTGCTGCGAGATGCCACGGGCACCATGCTCACAGCCCTTACCGACCCCCGTCCCTCGTGTAACGCCGGACCAGCTGCCGGACAGACGGGGCTGTTGCTGCAATGAAGGAGGGAACGGCAGTCCCCCTGCCTGCACCCAGGGCCGGGCTGCTGCTCCAAGAGCCACCGCCGTCAGTCACGTCATCTTTGTAAAACCAGCAGGGGAGAGCAGGGGCGAAGGCTCACGAGGGCACCGCAGCCCAGCTTTGCTGCTGCAAAAAAGTTGTATCAGCCTAGAGCCACAGCTCCTCTTCCTGAAAGAGAGAAATTCATCAAATTTCACCATTCTTTCTCATCTAAAAGGAGGGAATTGTGCAAACAGGTGGAGTGATATCGTTTTTTCTTTTTTAATTCTTTCTCATTTAAATAGCAATTGCTGTTCTCTTTAAACTGCCCACCAGTCTGCACCAAGAGGAGCCCAGACCCAAATATTACTGTGCACAAAGCAAAGCATAACATGGAAAGATCTACACGTCATGGCTTGTCTTGCTCCAAATGGGAGCAATGCTAGCGTGCTGTCTATGCAAAATGTTATACATGTGAGCAAGCTGCACTCTTTTGAGTGATATTTACTCCTGAACTTAAGTGTGTGTAAGGTGGTGGACTTGTCACTCTCCTAAAATAAACTTTCTAAACACGTAACGCATTTCCAGCCCATCTTCCCCTCTGCTAAACAAAGGACAAACATTCCCTCACCTTTTAAGGGAGCACAATCAGTTGCTCAATCTTTTCTTCATGAAAATTGCTATTTCCCACATAGGGAGATTATTTTGTCTTTCACGCAGAAGCTCACTTTATTTCTGTTTTGAAAATCAGACCGTGTGCAGGAAGGGGAAGACCTTGCCCTAACTGAAAAGATACTCACAGGTCGACTTTTTCTTCGTGAGCGGTGCAAAGCATCAAGTCAGACAACTGAGGGATTTGAAGGGAAGGGTAATACAGCTGATGAAGTAAAATGCCTTTGTGCAATGAGGTCAAAGCACAGGGATGTACGACACAAAGCTGGCCTGACGTGCAGAAGACCAGAAGTCCTGCACACAGGGAGTGCAGTGGCGGCATGGTGCTATCAGTCACTTCTGTCGTTCACAGTTTTAATTGACAGAAGCTGGGGTTTTGTGAACAAAATGCTGCACGTGCTGTTTGCTGTTGCACGTGTCAGCACAGTGCACCTCCTCGCGTCAGATGACAGAGCCCGCTACTGCCACAGGGACCAAATCCAGCAGTTCAGCACCGGGATTCACAGGATCTTTACGGTGATGGTCTGCAAGCTGCAAGTAAGTGTTTGAGGTCTGTTGGGTTTGAATTATGGCTTATAAATGTGATCCTGATGACCTAAATACTACTTATCTGTAGCTTTCCTTTGTAGGAGAATGGTAAGAACTAGGAAGCCACGTTTACTCATGGTTTTGAGAAAGCGGGCTGAAAGCAACTATTTTTGCAGGGATGGGCATTCTTCACCACTAGCTGAGAGAGGCCCCTTTTTCCCTGCCTCTCCAACACTAGAAGAAAAGGCAGGAAAAGCCAGTCTGGCCCCGTGTTAAACTATTTCTGTGCTACAGGTAACTGCCTGTAGTCAAAAACAAAGACCGATTTGGCCAAAATAGTGGGAAGTGAGATTTCTGGAAGTAGAAAAAGTGCCCGTATTGAAGGGAACTAATCTGCTCTCGGTGCCTCTGAAGTGCTTGTGTCTGAAAGGTCTGAGGAGGATTTTGTATTTGTTGCTTTATTGCTGAAACACGCTGTCGGAAATGAGCCTCCTGCCTGGTAGGTCGCGGCTTTTGCAGTCTTCCTAGCCAGCTGCATTCCTCTGTGCGGTGAAGGTTCACCCCTTCGTGAAGCCACAACCTTTGCTGAGGTTGAATGCATTTCAGGATGGTCTGAATCAATTATCATTACTTCGGCAGAAGTAAGCATGGGCTTGTTTTAAAGGGGTTTTAGCTTTAAAAAATATATATATTTATAACGAAGTAGTGGTGTGCTGGTTAACCTATCAGTATATTGGGGAAGTTATACAGAAGTGCCTTATGATTTTCCCAGCTACCTGTTTAAAATTGCAAAGCGGCTCCTGCTTAGCACCATCCACATGGCAACACCTTTTAGCTTGGTAGAAACAGTGAAACGAGGATGTCCAACTGCAGCAGCAAAAACTGCCCAGGAGCAACCAACACGCTCAGATTAGCTGCACGAAGCAGATATTGCAGGGGGCACCAAAGGCCAAGCTAGCTAGGTAAAATGCAGCGTGATCTGTGTAGGTGATATAAAGGGGAAAATAATGTACAAAGAAGGACTGTACACAAGAGTTGCCAATGCATACCTAATGCCTTGGTTGGGCAGAGCGCAGGGCTGGCAGGCTCTGCTCTGCTCTCCTCAGGTGATCTTCCTGCAAGCACTGAAGCAGAAATGTATCGGGCCAGAAACAGAAGGACATTTTACAGAGTCAAAACCACTGGGTGTCCAAAAAATAGTTCACTTAATAAGGTCTGCTGACTGAATACAAATTCAGATATTGTTAAAAGAAAAATTACTGAAGAGGTGAACTAAGTACACCAATTTTTTTTTTTTATTTTTTGCCAGGCACAGCACAATGAATGAAAATATAGATGATAGGTTCCTTTTCTGTCATTATTATGTTGTGCTCTTCCTTTCATCTGTGGATGAGGTCTCCATATTTCACCCCTAACAACTCCCCTGAGCATTGATCTGCTGCTCTTAAATCCAGCCCTTAACGCAATTAAGTTTGCATCAAGAACCTGGGCGGCTGCGAGTAATGAACACGGAGGAGCTTTTAGCTGACCCAGCTTATGAAGGTGTAATATTAGCTTATTTGAGAGTAGAAAATCATCAGGAAATAGCAGAAGGTGTCTGTACACAGAAGAGAAACGTTGGGGAAAAAAAAAAAGAAGGAAGAATTCCGTAATGGCCATAATTTGGTAAGTACCCCCTTACCCATGTTGTTATGTGCAAACAGTTCGTCCATCCCCTTGGTGACTGCTGGACTCACCAGACTCCTCGGTTAATAGGTTCTCTGTGATTTCTCATTAGCCACAGCCACCTAATTACTTCCAGGAAGGGGCCTTGTGTCCCACTCTCCTCATCAGTGTTTCTTACCAAGTAGCTGTGATAGCAGCTGTCTTCTGTGGTTTTTCTCCGTACATTCAAGGGAAGAACTCTGACACCTGGGTTGGGCCTGTGAGCTCTGAATGAACTCTTATGAATTTCGGTGCCTGCACCTCTTCGTGGATCTACACCTAAATATTTTAATGGACAGTCTTTCCTATTAAATGTGTAGTAGAAACAAGGTCTTGCATAGTGAATGTATAGTAGAAACAGGTAGCTGAACAGGGTCTTCAGTGTAATGGAAAGGAGGCAGCAGGACTGGTTTCATGAGGCCTTTATATTAAAAGGGGAAAAAGAAAAGGCCCCTTGAGTCCCAGTATCAACGATTATTTATACTGAACAATATCTAATGCAGTGGAAAACTGTCCTAAATCAAACTGAGGTGGTCTGCAGTGTGTGGACAAATCTTTCCTGGCTCTACTTTCTTTGCTGGGTCATTTCTACTGGAATAAGAGCATACGCTAGTTCCTGCCACGTAGGAGAGCATAATACACAGATAAAAAAGTACAGCAGCCTTTTGGTTAGAAACCCAAGTTGCTCTGTCACCTGAAATTATGGTAAGAGAACCTCTGTCAAAAAAATATCACATTGCTAAAATGGAAAACTAAAGATTTTATTGATTCTATTGAAATTTCACTTTGAGGAAATAGAGGAAGAAATTGATTTTTTTGTTGTTGTCATCACAATGTGTTATTTTAACTAAGAAAAAAAAAATTTCGGATTTTTTTTTTTAATATTTGTTTGTTAGAAAATTTATTTCATTTGGATCTTGCTGTGCCGACATCCCATTGGTATGTGTAAAAATGTTGGAGACGATCCTACCCCAGGGCATGTCTATAAAGATAACAACAACTGTGCTAACAAAGCAGCATTTTGTTCATACCTGTATTTAGCATTTATTGCAGTGAAGGTCATGACAATGGTGCCCCATTTTGAGTGATTATTTTGTTACTATCTAGGTTAAACTGAAATAGGACACCACACATTTGAAAGAAACCTCCCTATGGAGATATGTACCACAGTGATGAGTTGAGAACTCAAACTAAATGAGTTATTTTCCTCCCAGAGCATGCGTAGATAAGTCTTATTCCTACAAAGTATTCCTACACATTAACAGAAGTGAATGAAATTTAGATCCTGATTCTTTTTCCATAGAAACTAGTATCAATATTTTAATTGGTTTAACATTAGCAAGATCTATGATTTTAAGAATGGTCCTTCACTGTTTTTAGAGATGAAATGATGTAGAAGATCTTTAAGTCCCTGATTTGGCTGTACAGATATTGCCTATGTGGGTATCTCTCCTGCTGCAGGGTTGCAGCTGGTTCTATATTTCTATGATATCCTGCTAAACTCTTGCAAGAGCATGCTCCATTTCCAGTGGTAATGAACCAATTAAGAAACAAAAATCAGCCAGCTTTTTTTAAAAAGAAATCAATTTAATTTAAAAATTTTAAATATACTAGTGCTCTCCAGATACTGAAATTATAATCTTTCGTGTTCTTAATACATTTGAATAAGATCAAGTAGCAGCAACAAAATATTCCATTTCCATGGAAATCAGTATAGTTTTCTTTGCCTCTAATTAGACCACTTCGCTGAAAGCTAAACTGTTTATTTTTAACATTTCAGAAGATGAAATCTTGCCATGCCTTTCATATCAGGAGTGTAGCTGTTCTTCTCTTCTTCATTAGGTCTTTTGGCTTCAGCCTCACCTGAAACTGAGAGCTGGTCTGTGGGACAGGTGTGTGGAGGATGCTAATACCTTTTGCTCTCTTTCCTTTACTTCATTGGTGTTTCCAGCCCAGTGCAGTGGGAGTCAGACTGCAGGCTGGGACAGCGAGAAGCATCAGATCCGGGATCTACAGGGGAAAAAAGCAGAGGATGCTCAAAGAGCTGGGATATCTCACGCACATCCATGAGAAAAGAAAAAATGCCTGACTTGTCATTAGCCCCAGAAGCAAAGGGTGGAGTTGGGACACAGGGAACCTATATGCTGCTTCCGATCTGGAGGACCCAATGGCCTACAGCTCTTCCAGAAGTGCACATGCCCTATACGGCGTGGTTTAAAAGTAACAGTTAGCACCACAAGTACAGCGGAGACATTGAGAAACAGGTGGGTGCTCGGAGCTGGACCTGCAGGAGTACCAGGGAAGCCTGAAGCTTGTATATCATGGCACGAGTCACACCGGTGAGCTAAGCAGCATGGCATAATTAGGCAAGGAAGTTTGAAAACCCTGAGAGAGAAGTAAGGAACAGCAGCTCGCATCACCTGCAGGAAATTAAGGCTCCATTAAGGACCCAGTGTTACCGTCTCCTCCCTGGAGACTTAGCGCTGCACTTAGGTGCTTTCCAAGTGACCAAGGTAGGAAGGAGCTAAAGCAGAGAAGAGAATTCAGGTGGAGGAAGGAGCCCTCAGGTGAACAGCCAGATGGAAGAGACTAGCAGAAGGTGGCATAAACAGGGGTCGGGCAAGGGAGCAGGTAAGTCAGCAGGATTTCCTAAAGTTCTACCTTTTCCTGACTACTCCTGCCACTGAGGTCTCCTCGTTGTTACAGGAAAGTTAACTTGATGCTGGTGAGCGTGAGCACGACGGTGGTGCCAGGCTGGCATGTCTTGGGGAGGTAGTTTTGGTGTCTCAAGTTCCTAGGCAGGATCTGGAGCTGGTGGTGTTTTCAGACCTCCTCTAGTCTGAGCCCATGAGCTTCACTGCCAACAAAATCCACCCAAAGGATCACATTGAGATCGCTTGTATCACTCTTGATAAGACATTATTTAATCTCTTTTTCATTCTAGGCATCAATAGAGATTAACTTCTTGATGTACTTTTTTGGGCTTGATGTTGTTGAAAGAGATGAATCTGAGTATAGCCGAAAATTAGCCGTAGCACTTTTGCTTTCTTTATCTCACGTTCTTGTTGGTCTAGTGGTGTTAAAAGCCGTAGCAGGAGTCAAGTATGGCATGGGACCTGAACCTCCAAGGGTACGAGTGGATATCAGCTCATCAACTTAACGGCCAGCTCCCAGTAATTACTTTCTAGTTTGCACAGCAAAGTTGTGTAGAGGTTATTTGTCTCTGCTGATGACACACAGGAGGGATCCGGCTCCTGCTCCCCCTTTAATAGCTACGATTGCTGTTAAGAGCAACCAGCAGTGAAACTGCTCCCTTGCCAGTAAGGTCAGTAGCCGTGGCTCCCAATTCGCACCGGAACGTGCAGGAAAATACTCCCTTCGCACGGCTGCTCTTCAGCCCTGAAGCAGCTGTGAGCTGCCTGCACGGGGTCTGTGCCAGGTGGGGAGGGGGAGAGGTTTTCCTATGGCACCAAACTCTTGCTCCAACCCTTTCACCGTGTGCTTAACTTGCTTCAGGTTTGAACCGTGCAGAAAGCACGATGATGGTCAGAAACAATCATCTCCTTCACTTTGTTTGGTGAGCATTCAGATAAGATTCTGATTCAGGTTTTCGTTTATTACCTATTGATCTTTGATATTTACCTACCGTCTGTCTTTTTTTTTTCTGATTGATTTGATCCAACTAGATAGGAATTAAATACACGATTAGTCTTAGGTTAGCCAAAACTGAATAGTTGAGTTAATGAATAATTTGCTGACAATACTAATTGCTCAGTTTGCTGATAGACTCCAGGAACCACAGCAAGACAAACTGGTATTTGTAACAGGTGTCTGGAGCTGGCAGACGTTTAGGGAGAAGAAGCAGATAAGCAGGATTAGGGAATTTCAGAAAAAGTTAACCTTTTCCCTTTCTGGGCCACACAGGCCTTGCCGGAGGCGTCATTGCCAGCAAAATGAGGCCATTGTAAGATTTATTGGTTCAGTGCAGCATTTATTTAGTGACAGTCACAAAAGGTAATTGTGTGAGCATGTGCAGCCTGGAGTGTTTAATTGCCTCTGCGCCAGGGCTCCAGTGCATACGTGAGGAGTGCTTCCCCCGCGTATTAAGCGGAGTCTTTCCCAATATATAGAACACCGAGCTTCTGCAAGCCTGCAGCATCGCTGCCAGGAAGGGATGGCGAGTGGTGCCTGGGGAAGCGCGGCGGAGCACTGGTTTGCTGCTGGCTTCAGCCCCACACAAAACCCCTCCGGGGAGCATCAGGTCTGCTGGCTCCGTCCCACGGAGCAGCCGCCCTCAGCGGCAAAACAGGCGCCTGTGAGCCTGCCTGAAGGTGTGCGTCAGCCAGGAGCAGGAAGAAAAGTGGGGAGGGGAAAGAGGAGAGGACAAAAGATCTCAGTTATTTCAATCTCAAGTGATTTCCATTTACAAGAAGAAAAAAAAAAACAAAAGACAGCTCTTTCTATTCACTTTTTCCTGCCTGTTTTCCCTAGAGGGAGTTATCTTTTCTTTCCCAGTTTTCCTCCTTTACAAGCACACTTTTTTCTTTTTGGCACTGAGAGAAGAGGAAGAAAAGAAAGTATGTAGGAGGAAACAAAGGAGAAAAGGATAAACACAACCTGAAAAAGCATTTAATTTCTTTATCGCTGCCTAAAATCAGGAGAGAGTTTTTAAATAGGGTTTTTTGGGTTTTTTTTTGATGTAGAGGTCATTTAAAATATTTTTTCCAAAACCACCTACCAAGCAATTGCTTCAGTATCAGTGAGTAACAATGAGATGGTTTAAAAAACAAAAAAAACGGTGATGTGACTGAGGAAAATCTTTTGGTTTTGTATAGCTTCTTGATTACACATTACGGTACTGAATGCTACTTCTATTGATGCCTTCCACACTTTGCATTTAGAAGTGTGTAACCTGATTAAACTGTTTGACCTTGAAGGGGGATCAGCAGGGGCTGATTACCCCCATGAGGAAGCAGTACCTGTTGGTGGAGGCAAGCCAGGCCAGCACCCTGTATCCTTGCCCTGCAAGGTTTTTTTTAAAAAAAAAAAAAAAA
>VXAL01015523.1:286105-370666 GCA_013399475.1 Chauna torquata
TTTTTTTTTTTTTTTTTCCTTTCCATGTAAGAGGCTACATCCTGCACACAGGACCATGGTGAGGGTGGAGGAAGGGAGCAGGCTGGGATGCCAGGGCTGAGCAGGCTCTGATGGCCAGGAGAGAGCATTTGGGGCTGTGCCTGAAGGAAAAGGGAAACAGCCAGGAGGGCTGTTGAGGATAGCCATCTCCAACTGCATTCAGGGTGGAAACTGGAAAGCATGATACGCTGATAATCGGGGAGGATCTGGTTTAAGGGCTAAAATGAAATGCTCTGCATTGCTGTAAAACGCCGAGTCTCGAATTTCCTGTGACGTGCAGGATTCATTTCTGGGCCCTGTGGTTTGAGATAATGGAGTGTGTAACTGTTCCTCATCTCTGTGACTAACGGCTCCTTTTTGGCACGCATCCTGGAACTCAAAGCAGTGTAATTTTTAATTCTCGATATCACAACTAATTATACTATTACAACTAGCTGTAATATTACAACTAACATTATTCATCTTAGCCTTGGTCATCCTTTCCCTTTTATAAATCCTATTTCTTCTGTGCAGATTAAATTCTGAGGCTATTAACGCTTTGATTACAGTTTAGTCATATTAAATTATCCCTTGGTTTTAAGGCTGTCCTGTCAACCACATTGATACCTACAATTAATTGAGAAGATAACTGGTAGTTTGATGCGAAGGCTGTGCCTGGGTAGGATGGCAAGCCTCGCGGAGCCTCGTGCGGGCTCAGGTGTAGCCTTCCTCCTTCCTGGTAGTGAGGCAGCAGACAAAATAGAATCGGGCTGTGAAAGGGGACAGGATTTAGTCCGTCTTCCACGTTGCCCCTACCAAGGCTGCGTGGCCGTGTGCTGAAGCATCACTAGGTATTTAAGGCTTCTTGGGTGACACAGAGGGAGAAATAATGGGCAGAGTGAATCAAGTTACCATCAGATACTCTGCTTAATATTGTGTCCCCCATCCTTGCGTTTCCAAAGAGCCTCAGGGAACAAAAATCACCGGATTTGAGAGCTTCAGCCTCAGCCTGCAATACTGCTGCCCACCTACGCGGGTGCCCTCTCAGGGCGCTTTCACCAGGATGTCTGCGGGTCCCTGAGGGCTGTGTGCCATGGAGCCTCCTATTACTAGCAGAAAGGTTTTGGGGTAATTTCCAAATATATGTCACTGCTGTATTGAACAGCCCCAGGGAAGCAGCTCCATGGATAATTGCCTTTTCAGCAGCAGTTGCCCATAGGTGGGAGATGCTGTGGAAGGGCTGCTCGCCATAGGCACGGCGCAAAATGTTCCTGCCTTATTTATTTCTCTTTCCTCCCACTGGGATAGACAATGAGCTACGATTTTCTGTTCTCATAATTATCGATACAGTGCCTGGTAAACGCTTCCTTGTCTTTGCACCAGTCTCAAAGGTTACCTTGTTAACGAGGAGGTTTTCAGATATTCGCCACTGGTGTTCCCTTTCGGGGGGAGCAGGGTGTCCTTTAATAGTTGTTTGATGCTGTTCACATGGGCAGGCTGCAAGATAACAAGGGAAATGATTGTCTGCTTCGCTGATCAGAGGCTGTAATAATCACTCGCTTGGTGCTACGCTTTCAGTTCCTGACAAACCAAGAGGCATTTGCCATTTTGGCTGATGCTATTTTTACCCCTGACACATACCAGTCCAGCATGGTTTTGTTGCATCTAATTGCAAGTGATCTTTGATGTTTTTTTTTTCCTTTTATGTCTCCAGAGGCATATCTTTTGGAGTGCCAGCAGCAGGCAATATGATTTTAAAGCATTTGGGAATGCCAATTAAAGCTTATTTATGTGCTGATTGGACTGTCTTAAAGCTCAGTGCCCACCAGAATACACTGTAGCCTTAGAAGAAGAGAATTTGCTTCCCTGCCTGCATCTGATGAGGAGGGAGGCTTGCATGATGGTGACTACTGTTCTTGGGAGTTAAACATCTCAACTCTGTTTTTTGCATCTGCAAAAAGTAGCGTGTCCATCCTTATGTGGAGGTTGATGGATTTTCATGTCCGTTTTTCTCCATACAAATTTATGTTCTTGCATGTAGAATTCCAGAAAACAAAAAAAGATTTATGTATCCCCCTAAGAAGAAACATTTTGTCTTACTAATATCCAAATGGAATAGCATTAACTTTGGTTTCTCCTGATTTATTTGTTAATTCGACTAAACCAAGGTGGGTGAAGTTGACTTGTGACTTTTTTTTGGTTGGTTGGTTGGTTAGTTGGTTTTGAGTTTTTGTTTTGAGCACTGGTGGAACTTTAAAAAAACAGTAGGACCTAGGGATTCTGTTTCCAACATTAAATATCCTATATTTTGGATGTAGGCTCCGTTGTTCATGCAACCTTTCACATGGCAGGAAGGATGGCTTCTGATGCCGAAACGCTGGGATCTTCTCTCTGCTCCTCTTCCTATGGAGTGGGCATAGGCAGTGCAAACTCTGCTGATCAGATTCTTCCTTCCTTCCTCCTCTTATTCTTGTTAGTTATTACCGTTCCCAGAAACTTCTCGAATTTGGGTTTGGCTGGGTCCTGTTGCCCTCTCCCGTGCAGCGGGCATGTTGCTGCCCTCACTCTTGGCACCTGGGAGAAACAGTTGGCCACACTGTGCAAAACTGAATGAAATTTCATCCTGGAGGATTTGGCCCAATGTGTATGAAGCTCACACATTCTATAAATAAGCAGTCTGCATATGTTAGGGCACCAAAGTAGGAGGACAATGTCAGAAGATACTTACCGCTTGCCTGAAGAGCAGTCAGTTTAGATGAAAGCTTTGTGGCCAGAATTTTTCAAAGAACTCATTCACATGATTGAGGTCAGCTCTCATTTACCTGCTTAAATTAAAGACAGGGCTTCTGGGCAAACTGGCTGTTTTGGGTGCTAAGCAGCTTTGACAGTCCGGTCATAAAAGTCCCGGTAAGTGCTCCTGATTGTTAAGAGAGGAAAACAGTTGTTTAGGGAGTTTCTCTAACAGAATTGGAGCTCCTGGAAACTTGTCCTTCATGCTGTCCACTAAGCTCTTGAAAATCTGCTTCTGCCTTGTACACGGGTAGTACAAACTTGGAGATATATACAGGCATGTATAGATAAATACAGATACATAACATACATGCATAGCTGGAGAGCTCTTCAGCTGAGCAGCTATTGGAGATGCTGAGCTCTCAAGTGATGCAAGATTGAATGTGTGTAGTCAACACAGAACACCAGGTTCCAACAATAAAATAAGAAAATGGGAGTATAGGACCGCATCCCCAGAAATGGTAAGAGCGGCAAACTTTTCTCTCTTCGCTCCTGTTTTTCTTGTTGCTGTTCTTTGTCTTTTGTTTTTTGCTCTAAAAGTCTGAAGTTTTCCCTACAATGAGTAGGGTGAGATGTATTTTTAGAAGACAATAAGGGTCTCATGAGGCTAGAGCTGGAACTAATAAGGAAAAGACAGAGACAGGGCAAGAACAAAATGATAATGTTACACTTATTCTGAAAATTTCCCATGAAAAGGCAGTGGAAACAGCGGGGATTTATATAATGGTCTCACTTGCATTTTGACTTCTTGAAGTCAAACAAAGCAAGAAATTTTTGTTAAGAAATTAAAAACTTAAATACTCTTTGAGTTTTTCATATAAAACTTTTAAATCCATTGCATGAAATATCTATAACATATTTTTCTATATATATTGCAGGAAGCTGTTCCTTTAGAAAATACCTCACCCCTCTTTCTTTCTCTGTATCAGATACTTTAAGTTTAATGTAAAAATCACAAGATTTGGTAATGCAGGTGGCTGCAAATGAAATTGAAGACCTTCACTGACCTGCTTAGCGGTGAAGGATGCCCTGCCGCACACTGCCTGGTTTGTCACAACTCTTGAGCAAGTGTGCAGGACAGCCCGGTTTCTTAAAAACCCACACTACTACATGCCAAGTTCACTGTATGCACTAGCTTAACTAAAATTTTTCAAATGAGTGCTTTTTGCAGAGCATATTCTACTATTTGAAGAACAGTCACATTTGACAGGCCCGATAGCTTGATTCACCCAATAGCTCGATGTATTTATGAGAAATAATAGTAAGCAAAACAGGTAGGTGGTCAGTAAATCTTTCTGGGGTTATAATAGGGAAAGCAGTAATTAATCCTCATTTCATACATCAACATTCAGTAGGAAGGCATTTGCACGTAAGCTTGATCCTTTAGTGTGACCTCTTCCTTTTACTATTTGTGTGTGGATGGGGAAAAGTACAGTTCAACAGACACAGAGCCCAGCCGATCTGCCATATTTAAGTATTTCAGGCATTTACAGCAAGGGCTTACTCATCAGCTGCCTCAAAATCATGCCCTTATGAAACACTGTTAGAAGCCTGGGAGCTGGTGCTCTGCAGACTTATTCCAGGTTTTGGTGCCATTTTGATGGGAAAGTGATCAGAACAACCAAAGCTGTCCCTAATTGCCAGCTACTGTAGATATAATGTAAACAAGTAGTGCTCAAAGCAGGACTTTTGGCCAAAAAGCCCTTGCAAGGCCGTTGACTATATCTGCAGGAGAATCTGCACGTTCATTAATCACTTATGGAAAGGAGTTTTCTATTTTTCATGAGCTAGGAGTTATATTTATAATTAAGACAAATGAAGAAAGGGTGGTTCTGCAGCTTCCTTTGTGGCAGTAATGGAAAGTCAGAGCTTTATTTCAAGAGCATACCTGCCATCCGCTAGGAGCTGAAGCAGGCACTGAGTGATAAGGCCATGGCCTTTGATCGTTTGTCAAAATTAAACCTCACTGAGCATCCTCGCTGGGTGAAATTCAGCCCTTGGATATACTGGTGGTTCTTATTTAATACATGCTCTGAGAGCTAAATGCAGCTGAAGGAGTCCTATCCTCCCAAAAATCTGATCAGGGTATAAAAGCAAATTTTTGCTATCAGTTATATGGAGGGAGTGGTATTGTATCAGAATGAAGTCCTGCAGAGCTCTGATCAAAATGATCTTTATGGAAACTATTAAAGTGGCTTTGGCTATCTCAGTTTTTATATCTTTGTCAGCGATCACCCAGAACAAAGTTTTCAGACTTTCCAGGAAATTAACTGAAGATCAGTTACTGTGCTGTCTTCCAAATTTATGGCTCTGCAACTAACTACAGACCCAGATGTATGGTGATAAATTATCTCTCATGTCCTCTAGCCCATCAAATAGAAATTTGCTTCCTTGGGATGTCCTCTAGCCCATCAAATAGAAATTTGCTTCCTTGGGAGCAGGCAAAATGAAACTGGTGCATTACAAACAAATTTATTAAAAGATGCATTCAATCCTTCATGAAACATGAGGAATCATCTGTCCTTAGTAGGGAATGAGGTTTTTTTAATTTTATTTTCAATATGAATGTATCTGAGAAACCCAATAAAAGGACTGGCATGGAGTTAAGTTTACCTTCTGAATATCAAAAGCAAAGACCAAACCTGGAGTTGATTAATGGCTGAGTAATCTGGCAGTTCAGAAACAAGGAGTTGAGAGTTGTAGTTAAATTATTTGTAAGGTAATTTGGTTTGACCTTAATGAGGGCTAAAGTCCCACAGACCATGGAGGAGTGTATTAATCTCTGTGGTACTGGAAGCAAGTGGGGTTTTCCCTTATTGTGTCATTGCAAACTCATTTGTCTTTTGTGAAGTCTCAAGGAAGACAAGATTCTATTTATTTTTTAATAAACAAGACTAACGATGATGATGATGGATGACATTCAACTGGGGATCTGATTTCAACTTCTCCCTTTGGTGCTGGGAGAGGTTCGTGTGCCTCAAAGCTTTTTCTGGAGCAGGCGGAGGAGCGCGTGGTACTGAGAGGAGCTGAACAGGTGACGGTGGCAGCACTGCTGGATGGGTCCCTCCAAGCTGCGCGAGGACACAGTCCAGGAAAAAGCTCAGAGGTCATTCTGTCCTTCTGGCTGCTTTGGGCCCACTGTGAACTGGAAACCCAGTTTAAGTGGATAAATAGTGTCCGAATACAGTGGTGAATCCCCCAGAGGCAGATGGATAAAAGGATTTTGTACTATTTAGTCTCCGAATAGAATGATCCAGTTTCTCCCTTTGCACAAACTTTGTTTAGCACATCACTTTGTCTGTCTTGGACCTTCCTTGATGTGGGTAAGGACAGGTGCTATGATGGGATAAGAAAAAAACTCCTGGTCACCTTAAAGAGAAGATAACTGAGGAAGGTTACTCATCTGAAAGGTTTTGCTTATACGCAGGTAAACCAAAGCAGGGATGTTTCATGAGCTGGTGGCTAGCGGATAATAAAAGTGCTTCCTGCATGTTTCCAGCCTTCACCATACAGCACAGTGCTGGTACCTTCGTCTGCTCAGACTCTTAAATTTTATCAGCTGTTCCTTACCCTCCTGCCAGCAATTGCTGAGGAGCTCACCTATCAGATGCCTGTTTTGTACAGACGTACTATGGAGATAACAAAAGCAAAATGCCTCCTCCCTGCACCACAGCGCCAGAGAGCCCTACCCGGATTTCTGAAAGGTTTTCCATCCCTACAGCAAGTCTTGCTGTTTGTGCAGGAGTTGATTCCAGCTCCTCATCCCCTGACTACAGCCTGGGTTTGGGCCAGTTTTCTTCACGTGAGTAAATAACCATGGTGATTACTAGGCATGAGTGATGCATCTCAAATTCCACTTTGCAGATTATTTTTGCATTAGTGAAGATGACATAAGAGCATCCTTTGGCTGTTTGCACACCTGGCTCCTCCTATGCTTATTTGCTCAGGGGCTGAGGTTCTGGTATGGTGTCCAGTTAAGATGATGCAAAAGCTTCCAGTGATTTCAGTGAGCATTACTCTGTTGAAATTGCTTTTGTCAACAGTCTTTGCTACTTTCCTTCAAAAAAAAAAAAAAAAGAAAGTGTCATTTTTTAATATGGGGAATCATCTGTGTTCTTCTGCTGCCTACATTTACCCTGTTGCAGATCCTGCTTTGTCTGTGCTGTTTTCCTACCAATGCTTCATTTGCTCACGCTTCCAATAAATCCCTGCGGGACCTGCTTTTTAGGGGCTAACTTTCAGTCTGCTCGCTTATTCCTCTCTCACCCAGCAAGTCCAGCTGCTATTCTTTTTTATTTTCTTTACAGTCAGTTATTCTGCTTCATGCTGTTTTCCAGGTTTTCTTCTCCTCTCTCCCCATCCCTCCTCCTCGCTCAGCTTCCTCCTTGCAGGACCGTTCATGAGTCCAAAGCACGGGTGTAGTCTGTGCCATGCCTTTGCTCGGGCTCCCTTTCTGCTTTCTTCGTTGCTTCTTCCTGACATCCACCTGGAAAGGAAATAACAAACAGAGAGGGAGCCAAGGAAGGAGGCAGTATGGCCACGCTCCTAGAAATAGGAAGGCAAAGACACCGGGTGGCTGACAGCAGTTTGACATACGGTACCTGAGCACTCCTCCTCTGTTTTGTTGCTTTGTGCTAAGCATAACTGCCACACTGTCATGATTTTGAAGACGGAAAAAGAAGTTCAGACACCAAAACCAGCCAGTTGTAATGAAAGCTGTACAGGCCTCTGGACGGTGCACGCTACGTCAGAGCAGCCGCAAGCTCCTGGGCTGCTCTGCAAGAGTGCCGGAGGGATTGCAGGTCTCCTCTCCCAGGGACAGCAGGTTGAAGGACAGGCTCAAGGTCAAGGCTTGTATTGCTTGTAATAGGTTTTGATTTTAAAACAGTGGTTTTTTTGTTTGTTTGTTTTTAAGTGATGTTATTCTGAATTTTCTTTTAATAGTAGTGTTATTGCCTACTCTGGAAAGATATTTTAGCTGTTTAGACACCTCAATATTTCAGGGAGATCTCTTATTTTAGTAGGAAGCTAATTCCGTGTTCAACTCATAGCAGTATCTTTTGCAACCTGTTTTTAATGGGAAAAGCAAAGATAAATTCAATATAGTGCAGATCATAACAATAATATACAGTGTCTTCTTCCACCCCGTTTTGGGGCAGACCTGCCAGCCGATGTTACACAGAGCTCTCTGGTGGCAAGAGAAGATGCAGGAAGTGCTGCTCTCCATCTTCACCAGCACTTAGCGAGACCCATTGACGTTCATGGATTGTAATGGTAAAAAGGCTTTTGAATGTCACTTGACTCCAAAAACCTGAGTTATCAGTATCAATGCCATATCTCATTCTGACTGGAAAAATGATTTGTTGGTCAAAACGTCTTGTAAACACGCGCATTTGATTCAATTTCATCAGAGGCTGTCCCTCGCTGTGAATTCAGAAGGCTTATCCTCATGCGAAGGAGGAAAGCAATAACGAGCAATTTGCTTACCACCGGCCCGCTGGCTTCGGATCAGAGGGGAAGGGATCAGTGTGAATATCAGTTGCCCTGGGAAAGGGAGATGCTCCCAGGCACCGGGAGCCGGTCCCTGCTTTGGCTCAGTGAAACCATCCGGGCCTGCACCAGGCTCAGCCGAAACCTGAAGTTCGTGTCTCTGCATTGGGTAGTTTGGCTCCCGGGGTGTCTTGACCACAGGAGTCGGTAGGGACCTGGGAAGGGGAAAAATTGAAGTTGTTTTTTCCCTCGTACATCGCTGGCTGGGGATGGGGCTGGCCTGGCGCCAGCTGATGGCAGGCAGGGTCTCACGCTGCACACGCTTACGGGTCTGAGCAGAGCTACTTGTGCTAATGGCCTTATTAAGCTCAAGCCTGTATATGTTACTAATCTACACAAAGAGAAATTAGCGCCCAGATTAGATTAGTCACTGAAGGCTGTGAACACACAGCTGCTTGCCAAATTGCACGCTGGCTTTCATTTTTTTTTTGCATAGACTTTTACTGATAGCAATTTGAAGGCAGTCATTAGAGCCATCAGCCTTTGAATGAGAAATTTCAAGGGACACTTCAGTATAAATCTGCTCCTCTGCTATAAGAAATTATTCCTGATTTGCTCTGGGCTATGGAAGCAATTACATGAATTTTGCACAATAACCTGTTTCTTCCAAACAGGGGTAGCACTTCTGGCCATAAACAGATGTGCTTTTACTTCCAATTAACTGTGTGGGTGTGTAAACATAAGGAAAACTGCTTTTTCAATTTGAATTTAATAACCAGAAAATAGTTGGAAGAAAGAATCATCATTTACAGTCAGAACATGAGACTCTGGCCATTCTTGCTCCCTTCTTCTGCAAGGCAGCTGGATTTGTGAAAGCAGGCATATCTTTTCCCGTTAAATCATAAATAGTGCAGACTTTACTCCTTATCAGCTCATAGGTTCCAAGATTTAGGAAAGGGTGTGATATTCTTTTTTGGAGCTCAACTTGCAATACCTCACGCTGCTCCAGTTTTCTTTCAGCTGTGGTTTTCTTCTATCCCAGATACTCCAGAGCTGCCTTGTAATCCCTGACTGCTGCTAAATTCATGCCCTGGTGATATGAATGTTAAAGGGATGCAACTGGTAACTCTGCCCAGCCATTAAACTGCCTTGTGTAGGCCTATTTCTAAGGGCTGCTATCACTGAATGTGTGTTACCTCTTTCAAGGTACAGTGAAAATGCTTTAATCTTATCATTACTATTATAAAAATAAGTCATTATGCTCAAAGCTATAGTTATCTGCTCTCCCCACCAGCCTGTTCCACTACGTTAACATCAATATTTCTAAAATGAAGCTTTTATGCATATGACTCCAATGCTATTGAATTTGTTTGAAAATCCTGAGAGCATTTTCTTAAATAAAAATTGGGCAGGGAAAGAAGAGGGTCTTCTTATTTACCTTCAGATTTCCACTCTTCAGGACTTTCTCACTGGGTGTTCTCAGGTTGCCTTCGCAATTAGAAGACTTAATTGGTTTTAAATGAAAGCTGAGATTCCTACGTTCCCTAGGAGCTGGAGTCTTCATTAAAACCACCACCCAATATCAGGAGACTCACAATTAAATTCCTGAGTTGCAAAATGGTTTGTAAAGCTGGGGTGTAATAAATGCAGCCAGAGAGCAAGCTCTCAGGTGGTGTACGCTGCTGCAATTGCCTCTGCTTTTGCTGAGCTCTGGGTGTTTGCTGAGGGACACGAAGCTGCTGAAACCAGATCTAGCTGGGTCTTCAACCAGGCTGGGGCCAGCATGGATGCAGCCCCGTTGCGTTTGTGTGTGCCTGTGTGAAGTAGCCAGGTAATTGCTGCACAATTACTTTAGTTAGTTTGTGCGTGGAAGGGCCTGGCTGGGAGCTGGAAGAAAGGACCGTGAAAGCTTCAGTTGCATCTTCTGGGACTCTCGCAAAGGTTAAGCCAACTGCAAAGCTTTACTTTCCAAGCAGCAGTTGCACTGGGAAGGCAAAAATAATAATACGTCCTGTGTGTCCACCCTCCGAACTCAGCCAAGTAGAAAGAGTGACTCATGAGTTTTTCTCCCAACTGCTTGGCTTAGTTCCATGATCTTTGCACAGAATGGGAGAGGTTGTGCCTGGCATGCTGCGACGTGGTCTGATATCTAACCACCATGAAAAAGCCTAGGATTTAGCGGGGAGAGAGCTCTGCGTTTGCTTATTGCTCTTGCATCCTGCACTGGGAAGAACGTCAATGTTTAAAAACACCAGCCCAACAGAAAGGCGCTGGCACATCAGTAATGCAGATGCATGCATCTCTGATCCAGACGTCCAGATGTATCTTTCCTTGATGCGCTACTGAAGGGCTCAGGCCCAGTCAAGAGTTCATTTGGAATCGTGACAGTCAGAGAAAGGAATATTGGTAAGCCACAAAGAAAAGCCATCAAGAACCAGAATTAATTACAAAATAGATGTGCAGTTTTTGCAATCTGGGGCTGTCTTCTGGCTGAGAAGGCGCTTGGGCAGGTCCCCAGCCACAGCCCATTGAGCTCCCATCCTCCTGCAGGCAGTGGTCCTTGCGGCCTCGCCACACCGAAATTTTGGACAGGTGGATGTCTGACCCCAGGTAGTTACGATTGCCCTCTTTTAGGTGCTAGAGAGGGATGGGCTCACGCATTTTCTAAATAAGACATGTTTGAAGTAATGTGTGATTTCACTTGTAAACAAGCCTGATGTGATTAAGTGGCAGCAACTGCTAGAAAACTTATAAAGTGATTTATCTGATCGGTCCTATCTCTAGGCCTAGCGAACCTAGAGACTGAGCTTTCCTGGAAGAACCACCACCAGAGCAGCAGCCACGTTTTTTTCTTTTTCTTTTTTTCTTTTCTTTTTTTTTTTTGCAGCGGCAGCAGTGCTACTTATCCAACTTAAAAGCAAAACCTGTTCCTTTGCTCCGCATTGCACAAGTCTGCAGAGATGGCGTGCAGGAAGACAGGCAGAGGCTGGGAGCTCTTTCATCTTAACGGGGCTCTGCGTGTGTGTGAACATCCTGGGGGGAGCCCTCTCGGGGGAAGAGCTGCAGAGCCCACGGCAGTGTGCAGAGCCGATAAGGAGATGAAACAATAGCTGCGACACCAAGAGCCGTCGCACAACTACTCGGTGAGGATGTTAGGGAGTCAAGTGCTTGCACGGAGCACATCCACTTGCTCCCGAATGGTTAACTCTTTCTCTTTCCCTCCCTTTACTGTGTAATTTAATGCACAGCTTTTAAGGGCGTGCAAGTTTGTGAATGCTAAGGGAATAGAGCGTGTGTTTCTTATAGCTTGCAATGGTTTACGTTTTCCCTGCTTCCAGGGCTGTGAGTGTATGTGAAGACTGAGCAATGCACAAGTCACGCTCTGGCAGAGATGGGAAACCTGAGAAGTCCTCGTCTGAGATCCAGAAGCAGAGGCAAGGAACTGTTCCCAAAGTCTGTGCATTGTTGATGCCTCCTTTCCTCATTAATACCAAAAAAATTACTGTGGAAGGACTTCCACAGCACTAATGGAATTAGCCACCCAAATCACCTGTGTGCCAACGGTAGGGCACACTGGTTCTCTGCCCTCACCTTAGTGTCGGGTAAGTGACTGAATTATTTGTTATCTAGTGAAAGTAAAAATCATTTCATTTTAGGTTTGAATTTTTGCTGTTGCTGTCGGTAGTGTTGAGGGCTTTTTAATACTCTTTACTCAGGCTAGAGTCATAATTTGAAATACAAATTGAAGACATTTTGATCTTTTTTCCCATTCCAATGCCAGTGATGGTCAGTGGTTTCAGTCAATCAGCTCCGTGTTTCTTTGTGAATAAAACACTGTCCTGCAACACTTCACCTACCTCTACTTAACTGCGCAAAATGCTTCCAAAAGAGCACCTCTGAAACAGATATGTTTCCCTTTAGCGCTAATAGCAATGGCATGCCTGCACTGGTGAATTAACGCTCTTGTCTTTCATCCACCAAGCTGCTGTATGGCGTGCGTTGGTGGTTGAAGGCAAGGCAGGCATTTACTGCAGAGCACAAAAAATGAGCTGTGCTCCTCTCGCAGCGCAAGCTGAGAGAAGCCCAACTACCTCATCGTTCAGGGTCAGGCAGAGGTGGTGTTTCTTGAGGCTGTAGCGCGAAGGGAGCTTGGAGGGAAGGTAGTCAAAGGCCACATCAGAGAGGTGCAGGCCATTTTTGGGACATCCTTCACCTGGACTGAGCAAGGTGCCGTGGGTGGTCAGGCTGTGTGCTCCCTCCCTTGCCTTGGGTAACTGAGGCAGAGGCTGCATCAAGTTAAATGAGCGTGCCAGGAGCCGTGCAACTCCTGCGTGCCTGTGCCTTTTCCTGCCGGGACTTCCACGTTGCTTCAAATCTGATTACAGTTTTGCTGAAAATCTTTACCTGTAGTCTCACTGCTGCCAGTCAATTCTCTAGAATCCCCTTGCATTTGATACCCACACCAGTGGCACAAAACTTCACAGGCTGAGCTCAGGGAGATTAAAAGGGGTAGAGCAATCACTTGTGCTGAGCAGGAGTGACTTCTGGTCTAGCAAAAATGACTGTGAAAGAGTAGGAATAAATCTGAAAGAAGCCGTTCTATGGGGGTATCCTGTTGGGGCTGGGTAGCCTATAGCATCAAACCACTTTTACTGATCTTGTTCAAGTGTGTGCACAGACAGATAGCAGGGATTTATTCATTGTAACGAGCCTGACCCTGTGAAGCTGTGCGTGTTGTCAGTAATGGTGCCCAGGTCCTCTGCTCCGAGGAGGAAAGGATGCATCTACGGGAAAGAGAAATACAAGTTCAGGAAGCTGGAAGTGCGAGGCTCTGGAGATTAACGATGGAAAACTGGCGTCTGTTCAGGGAGAGGAAAGTAAGCAGGAAACAGGAGCCTAAATTAAGCTGCAGCTCCCTGGGCAAAACACTCAGGTTATAAATACTCTGGTTGCACACAGAGCAGGGCTGGGTGTGCTGATCGCTTTTCACCATCCTTGCAGCAGCGGTGCCGGTGCGTTTTTTGTGCTGATATTCTGCTCCACTGACAAAGCCACACGGGGTGTCTCGGCTGGGAGGAGGCTTTGTGCGGGTTTGGCAGCGAGATGCCTGAATACATCGGTGAGCGAGGATGCTGCAGGACAGGAATGGTGGGCTTGGGTGTGCGTTAAATTGTTCAGCTGGCACCAGTGGTGCTGGTTTTAGTGTCTTCTTGAAGCAGCCAAGCCCCTACATGAGACCACAGAGTCACCGTAACCTCTGATCAAGCTGGCACAAGGACCCCAAAAGAGTCACCTCGCTCCTCCCCAGCCCCAGTGATGACAGGCAAGGGGAAACCAAGGCACGAGGAGAAAAAGTGGGGTGCTGAGGCCCCAGAAGGGTGGGAGGGAGCAAAGCAACAAAATGCTTCTCCTATGTCAGATTTAAAGCACAACAGACAGCAGAATTCAAAAGGAATAAAACTGTTATTGCTCCAAGAAGTCAGTGCTTGCTATGAGATCCACCTTTCCCTATCTCTTTTCTGTGGCCCATTTGTTGGCAGGGGCAGGGTACTGAGGTGCAAGTGGAAGTCATCAGCTCCCTGGCTGGTGATAAATGAGCCCGGGCACCCGTCGGTGTTTTCTAGGTTGTAATTTATGGAGTCTCTGGGAGCTGCTGCATTGCTGCTTGCAGTCAATCCACCGAACAGTACAGCATCTCTTCTGAGGGATCCCAGCTGATGCTCCCGTGTGCTTTGGTGCGCAGCCATGAAAAGCGCAATCCAGCCTCTGGTTTAAACGAAAATTCCCTCTAATCTGGAATAGCTCTACCCTGGGAGCCGCCTTATACATGACAGCAGGGCTGCTGTGCGGGAAATATGCATTTTCTATTTGTAATGAAAGAACTTTATTCATTATTATTCAATCATTTATTTAAAATAGTTTATATTAAAGTTCAGTGCAGAATAGTATAAAATATTTTCACTTCAGAAACAGAAGGAAGTCCAGACCTGAAGCCAGTTACTTTAACCAATGAGGCTGAGTATTTTAGGGAAAGATTTTCTACCTGCTCATTGCCAGTCGCTCCAGTGTCACTGTCAAGGCCTAAGTCTTTATTGAGCAGGCAGCCTTAGTGTCATTCAAAAGTAAGGCTCTTCACGTTAAACTCTAGTTTTTGGCTTAATAAATCAAGAGCCTCTTGACTAATCCCATTGTTTAGCCAGTCAGGACTTTAAACCAGGCTGTATTTGTCCCTTGCAAAGATGATATAAGAGTAACCATACGGTTATGGTTGAGCTATGGTTATTTTTAGGGTTAGGTTTCGTGTAGGGAGAACAAGAAAGACCTTAAAGTATAGCTGGAGTGGGGCTGGGAAGGGGCTGCCAAGGGAATGTTGGGCTGCAAACGGACCTGGGCTGTGAGAAACCTTCTGGCTGGGGTATTACGGTCTTCTTGGCCAGGATTGGAGACAAATAACCCAAATGGATACCTTACCAGCCTCTTTGATTCCCTCTTAATCACAGCTACTTTTGGGGACAAATGCAGCCTTTTCCCTGTGCACAACTTCCAGTTCCAATGAAACAATTTGCAATTTTACTTAGATTACACTTCAAAATATATCATCTATTCATTATTATCTTATTTTGAAGGAAATGGGCCATTCATGGATTTTAAAATCACAATCCTTAATGATTTCTTTCTCTCTCTCTCTCTCTCTGAGAAATCATTAGGCTTTATTTGATCAGTTATCTAATGCACACTATGATCTTCCCAAATTGCAATTGCACAATAGGAAAAACAGACTCTGCAGACATGACGAAAAACACCCTGGATAGCAGTCTAGGCACAGTTCAATTCTGTATAATCAAAAATTGGATACCAATCGTTTAGGTAAATTGAAGCTGAAAGAAAGTAAAGTCTCTTTGCAGACCCAGGATAAATGAAAAGCCGATCTGAATATCAAATTGACCCTGCTTCAGGGGAGAATAAGTTGGCATGATGTGTTTGCCACCTCTGAATGTGTTGCTTATCAGACAGATTAAGTGGTGTTCTTGTTGGGGGGGAACAGGAGGTGAATATAAAGTCACGAGAAAACAGGGGTCTTGATCCAGATGCAACCCTCAGATCATTTTGGAGTTGATACACTTCTGGCTAAGGGAAGCAGCATGGTAAGCTGCAAGGTTTTTCTTGATAGGAGTGTTCCTTTATGCAGAAATTATACAGCTATCAACACCAATTTTAGCATGGCAACTCAAGGAAAGCATGAGTGAGCCCAGGGCAAGTAGAATCAAGTGTATGAGAAACGAAGAAGAAATAGCCAGTGGAGGGACTGGGGGAGCGGGTAGTGAGGGGCATATCCTGGTCTCGGTGAAGTTATTGGAATGTTGTCATTATTGTCAAAAAGTGAGTTTTTAATTTTATTTTTAACAGCAATCTTGTTAGAGAGATGTGTAGACAAGCAGCACTCTTCTAATGCCCGGAGAGGCTGGATTCATCTCCAAACCCACTGCCCTGAGACCCAGATCAGGAGTGGTTTCACTCATGAAGCCTCACTGCCAGGGCTCGTTAGCGAAGTAAGTGTTCTCTTTTCTCATAATTACCTGGTGCAGACATCCTCCCTGTTCTTCAGCTTCTCCTGTCTGGTTCACGTTCTCTTTGAGCTAAGTGCACGTTCCTATAAAGCCAACCTGTTTTCTTAAATTTGCAAGGTAGGAAGGTGCAGACCCGCTGGGTGGGCGCAGAGCACAAATACAACAGCTAAATGGGAAGCCAAGGTGGCAGGAGCAGGAGATTGTACCTGCTAGTTACCATCAGGTCTCAGGGGAGCTTTGCCACCAAATTCCATTAAAATGAGAGTTTCAACCTTTAAAAGTACAATTCAGTGGCTTGTTACATTAAATAAGCTAGCAAAGATCGTATCTTAGTCTCTGACAGGGCTACGTTTGGGAGAAAACCATGCTGAATTATTTATTTTGTCATTAATGTCACACAAATTGCAGAAAGGAGAATTATATCGGCTGCAGAAGTGAACAGCGCTAAGCCAGATTCAAACAAATGGAATTGTTATTCTTCAATACGAGTCGTGTGCTGCAGTCTCCTAATGCATCCAGGAGAGGAGAAGTGAATGGTAAATCAATGGAAAGGTTCACACCTGACTGACAGCCTTTAAATAATGTAAAGGGTCCCCCAGCACATGGCAGGGTTACATAAAGCGTTAGCATTTAAGAACAGGGAAAGACTTGCAGGGAAGCATTTTGGAAGTTTTGTCCTTGTAGCTGCAAAGCTCAAAAAGCCAGAGGGGGGCATACCTGGAAAGCGAGGTGGAAAGCTGAAACCGTGCCTGGAGAATGAGAAAAGAAAGAAATTTTAATTGGTCTAATGAAATTCTGTTGAAAATTCACCTTTGGTAAGCCTGAAAGGGTCTTGTGCTGCATGGTGCAGAGGATACGAGGGCATGGTGCTCTCTACAACACTCAGGGCAAGAAGTTGGACCCACAGAGGTGGACCCAGGGCTGGCTTGTGAGTGGAGACTCAGCCCTCTGCTGTGCTACACAGGAGGACATCTCTGTTAGCTGTTTGATGTGTGCTTTGGCTGTGGGCTCCCAGGATATTTTTAGGGAAGGTCAAGCAGCTTTTTGGGTTTGCATCTGACTTGTCGCCTCTTTGTTCCCCAGCAGAGAGCCAGGCTGCATGGCATATGCTATCTCAGATTCCCCTTTGGAGGGGAAAAGCAGCAAGCAGCAGGGTTCGGGATCGTATTGGGCTGGTCAGACTCCCAGTTTGCACACCGAGCTTCCCAGTGATGGCATGCTCTAGATGCTGCAGGGTAGCTGATGGGAAGGGCCCAGCATGGGCCGGTGTCTGTAGGGATGCAAGCAGAGAGGATTTGAGCTTTGGGTGCTTTCTGTTGTTTTCTGTGTTCTTAATGATGCTCCTGAGTCTGAGCTTCTGAAGCAGGACTCAGTAACAACCGTGCACTGCTGCGTTAACCTTGCTAAGTGTGGCCTAACACAGAAAATGACTTCAGATTAAAAAAGCACATGGCTAAAAAATATTTGCCAGGGAGAGCACAGGGCCCTGTGATATGCATTTCCCCGTCCCCTTATACGGGGAGTTAATATTAAAATATGAGGGCTGCTATCAAGAAGACAACTGCATCTTGATTTTTAGGCTACAGGAAGGCTGTGATTTGAGAGCCTCCCCGGAGAGTCTGACAACTATCCTTGTGGGTAGATAGATTTCCCTGGTATCTCATAAAGTCTTTCTTAATATCAGCAAACCCTTTTACTCCTTGCCCTGTTCAAGCAAAATAAGACAGTTCCAGGGTTTGGATGTTCTGCCTACCTCTTGTCAGCTGTGGACATGCAATCCAGGGCATCCTGGATGTTTCCAGCTGTGTTCTCCCTTTGATAAAGGTTCTCTGACTGGACCCCTAGGTGACTGTAAGCAGAAGGGGGTCAGGCAGTTGGAGGAACAAAACTGGAAGTTGTACCCAGCAAATATGGGTACGGGGTACTGTCGTGCTCTCTGCTAGCTCTGCGAGCCTGTGCATTGTTCTGTATTCAGGTCCGTGCACAAACTGTCTTGCCTGTGTGCACACACTCTCTCTGAATTATAACAGGTCTAAATTTTGCTTTTCTGATCCTGGAAATGGGTAATAAATGGACCATTGATTTGTAGCTGTCTGGCGTGCTCAGAAAAAATGTTACAAGAGAAACAGTGTAAATGTCTGTGAACGCAAAGATGGACACATCTTTCCCCTGACGCCTGTGAGCAGGCTTTTGAATTACTTCTGGTAGATGATGGTCAAGAATGTGTGGAAATTCTTGATCTGTTTTTAACCCTGGTGGGGATTGCACAGGTGCGATTGTACAGAATTATAACTTTTCCATTTATACAGAAATTGGCCATAGAAAATGACACATGAAGGTGTTTTATTCTCATGGATTCTCATTAAATATGAAAATCTAGATAAAGGGAAAGCCTGCATAAGTATGTGTGTATACGTATACGCACTCACATATGGATGATATTTGATACCTAACTCAGTGGCAGACTTTCTGTGGAGCCTGTGGTGTACAGTGATTTATGCAGCTACATAAGCTATTCAGTTTTCTGTTTTGTCATCTATGAAATTGGGAGAAGCAGCCCGAAAATTGCGTAACAATGATAAATACTTTAGAGACTGTGGTGCTGAGCCACAACTGTAATAAGGTAACAAGACTGAAGCTTTGGTTTATTAAATTCTTTCCTGCTTTAATGGTTAATGCTTATGGCAACAATATCAGAAATGCACATAGTTTGTTTGTTTGTTTGTTTTGTTCTGATATTTATTTTTAAGAAGCTGAGGAATCATTTATTCTATAGTGAGAAATAACAGCCGGTAGGATGACAAAGTGAACTTTTCATGCAACTTCAGTGAGGATATGCCTGTCACTTCATGAAGGTCAAGAGAGTTCGTTCTTACGCCCCAGTTTGCAGGCAGACTGGGGTTATGTGGGACGAGCTGTGTACCATAATGGTTAGACACAGGCTTTGAAAAGGCAGATCAATCAGAAGTGACTTCTGACAGCCAGGAACGGGGTAAGGAAATTAATTGCAGATATTTTCTCAACAATAGAGAAGTTAAATTGAAAGTATACTTGACAAAATTCTGCCTCATTTTGATCATGAATGCTACTAAACAGCCCTCTAATCTGGCAGCACCATTTGCTTTAGTCTGTTTAGGCTGACTTTCCGATAGAGCTATGCAAAGACTCTCATCTTTTCCCAGGCTCTTTTCTCTTTTATCTACCACCCACCGGTCTCTTCACTCGATCCCGTTCTCCCAGCTGGATGCTCTTGAGTTCAGGCTTGATTTTGGTGCCTCCAGGCCATGGGATAGATGGTAAGCACAGCAACAGCAGAGTGCTGAGTCTCTTGACCTTTTCAGTAGCCCCGTGTTTGATGAGAAGAAGCGGCAGATGAGAGAAGCAGGAGGGTCTCTTCACTGCTACCTGGCTGGAAATTGAGAGCAGCTCCCTTTACTCCAACTATGAATTCCGTGCAGCTAGCAGCTGCCTTTCACTGGATTTAATTGACTGGGTCTCATTGTTATTTATTTTCCTCCTAATTTCTGTGTCACTGTGTGCAAGCCATACACCATGTGTGACATGTCACTAGTAGTTATTTTGATGCGTTCTCTTTCCCCCCCACCTAAATCATGGACAGGGATACCAAGCAGCATGGGGGAGTGGTGGGGAAGCACAGCCCACAGGGACCTATCAGAAATGCTCTAGGGTTTGAGGATTTCAAAAATTTGCCATACTGTTCGCAGAGCTGTGATTTAGTTACTTTTGTTGGGAAACAGGGCACACGCTGATTTGATTCTGCCCCGTGAACACGCAGGCAGGGTAACTGCCTCGGTTACTCAGTTCAGGCAAGGTGCGATAAGGGAAAACCCTCCCAGACACAGAGCAGAGCACTGACTTGGTATTCTCATGCGTGTCACACTGCTACGAGCCACCTGTTTGGAACAAACCTGGGGGTTTACTTGCACTACAGTGGGTGAAGCTACTATAGGTTTTGGTCTTGCTCTAGTGTTGTTACTTCCCTGAGTAATTACCCAGTATTCCTATAGCAATTTATTTTCCTGTCCGATAGAAAACCCTGTTTGCCATAGCAATCCCGGTGGGGACTCTGCTTCTCAAGTACAGAGCACCTTCCAGCAGATGCACATCGGTATGTAAGGTGAACTTCGGAAACGTGTTTTACAGCAAGAAGATTCTGCTGTATAATACGCCAAACAGAAAATAAGGGATGATATGAGCTCATCAACTCCTTTGTAATCATCTTCCATAATGCTTTGGTTTCCCCTGTTGTTTTCCCTTTCTTTTGTCTATGCATGCACTTTTGTTTAAGGAAAAAAAAATAAAGATTTTCTTGAGAAAGAAAAGAGTACGAATGCAGGTGGGTGGATATTAAAGGGTATTTTTAGCCTGGTGTTTGAGGAAGATATTGTTATGACTGTTGAAAACAACTGAAGGCGAGAGTGGATACAAGCTGCTCCAGGGTTGGGGTGATCCAGACTGAAGAGCTGCCAGATACTTGCCTGGGCTCTCTGCAGAATTTGCAGCCAGAGACTTAGTTTCCTTCTCACATGGAGTGAGATTGGAAGAAGGCAAGGCATCACCCATCATTTGGCTGGTCTTTTCTTGTATCTTTCACAGAAATATTGCTGTGTTGCAGAAGTCACAAAGGTTGCTGCTCCAAAACCTGCTGCTTGCCGATCCGTTGGTGCATAGGGATGGGCTGAGAGCAGCCTCTGCCCATGCTGATGGGTCTCAGATACATCCTCCTGGCTGTTAGGAGTTAGACTGGCTGATGACAACATATTGGAGTGATTTGCTCACACTGAGAGAACATACCTTCCTCTCCCAGGTGTCTTCTGGCCGGAGTCGCTACACAGACTGCAGCAGTAACAGCTACCCCAATGTAAAAAAAAAAAGTAATTCCTTTAAATAAACTTTCAGATGACAGAATAGGAGACAGATAGTATGACATTTTAAACCAAAACCAACCAAAAAAAAAAAAAAAGAAACTGAAGTATCAGTGCCTTTATGGAAGGCTTGGCCCACAAAGCTCCAAAGCAAACCATAATCCAGTAACTGGTGGCATTCTGCAGCACCAGTTCTGTTTCTTGAAGCAGTAAATTCATCTTTGCATCTCTGTTCAGAGAAAACCTCAGGGTCCTGCCTGCCCTTGCTAAAGCATGAGTAACAGCAACAGAGGATGGCAACGTATCAGCATCTCCTTGGGCAGCATGGGCAACGGACCTTATGCGAGGTCTTCTGGGATGCTCTGCTACAAAAAGAGGGGAGGAAAAAAAAAAAAAACAAATAATTTCTGCTTCATTTGTTGTCAGCACATAAAAATAAGATGGCATAAGGCAGTGTTCAGAAGGAGTTAGCTTGCCAGCATGAGCACATTGCAGTTACCCTTAATGTATTAAAGCAAAGGTCAGGGTAGGATTTAAGTGGAGATTGAGAGGAAAGCAGAAGCAGGTAAGCCCTGCTTAGTGGAGAGATGCCTTCGCTGCACTGGGGATTGGCAGTGATACATTTTATTTTACAGGTATTGGGAGTTGTAAGAGTGAGGACAGGGCTTGGGATAAGGTATCAGCCTGACCTTAATCTGGAATTCACAGAGACCGGTGATCTGGGTTGGGGTTTGCTCTTAGAAGTGCACGTTGGCTTCAGCAGGGCTGGTGCTGGGAGAGATGATCTAGCTATACTCAGTGTTACAGCTGTCTGAGATTGCAGGAATGAGGTTAAGAATAGCTTTAGAGTTTGTGGTGGATCAAAGGAGGCTGGATAACATTTCTGCAGTGTACAGGATTTTTTTTTGGCAAAGGGCAAAATGGAGCAGCATGTGAGGGAATGTTGAGGGGGGAGGTTAGAAAGCAAAGAAACAAAATGCAGGCACTGTATTTCGTTTGCACAGTGAATCTTCCAAATCAATTTCAGACAATGAAGGGAACAGCTTCGTCTTGTAGTCAACATTATTTTGAAATCCACTTTTTTTTTTTTCCTCTCTGTTGCTGGGGACCCAACTATGTTGTGATGGCTGGGCTTCATCTGTGTGATTTTGGGAGCCAAAGGGACTGTGTACTCCACAGCTTATTACTGGTAGGACATCTACAGAAAGTGCTTTTCATTTGTATTCCAAACTTAGTTTCCCTAAGTGCAATACTCTGCTCTGGCATTGACACCTGTAAAAGAAAAACAAACTGTAGCTTTTGATTTATCCATTGATTTAATAATTGTTTTCTTTGTGTAATGGTGGTCCCTGGAAGAGATGCAAGGTGTTCTGGTGTTTCCTGCCTGCCCAATAGGTTGTTTTTAAAGGGAAATTGGAAAATGTGGGAGATCCCCACACCTCCATGCTCCTGCTGCAGATCTGCAGGAAAACTGAGATCCTAAGTGGATGTTGGCTTGTGCTGGAGCTCCCTGAATCGTTTTGTGATACCTGCTTTCCTTTTTAATGCCGTTTAGCCTGCTGATATCCCTCCCCCTTCTCCTCCCCACCTTTGGTGATATCTGCCCCTCGGAGGTGGCAGCACCTCGAAACGTTTAAGCCTCTTTGTTCCTGTGAGATGTTGGAAATGGTGCCCATCCACTGCCCGAAGTCCCCATCCATGCCGCTAATATGACACCTGCCCTAACAACAGCTTCCCCACTCCGGCAGCAGCGCTGAGGCCATCCCTGACACTTTCCCTGTGCAGGCGGAATGCATGGCCCTGGCGAAAGCTCGGGGCGGAGCGGGGCTGCCGCCTGCACCCACCACTGCCTGTGGTCCCGTGGTCCCTCCCCACACTGCCGCGCTGCTTGTTTACTTGATGGAAAGAGTAATATTTTGTGACAAAGGTAGGCCTTTGCGACAGCAGCAGCAGAAATTGCTCTCCTTTCTGACTCTTCCTTCAAGGAAGATCTTTCAGATCTAACTCTCCAGGGGCTAAAATCAATGCAGGAGTTAAGCAATGTGGCTTGGCTATTTGGATAAAATAGCCTAGTTTTGATTAGGTAGGGAATCGTAGGATAAAGGGATTTCTTTTTCTCAGAACTGGGCATAGAATAGCAATGTGAAAAGCTGGATCAAATAGCTAAAGCCAATATCTTCCCCCTGAGGCTTTCTTTCAGTTTCTTTGTAGCATATCAACTTAAAAGAGACTTAAACTCCAGTTTCTGACGGTTGCGGAGTGGGGGGTGAGAGCAGAAAAGAAAAAGAGTTCACAACTGCAGCCTCTTAGGAAATTGTGGTAACAACCTGTCATCCTCGGAGTTGGGGCCGATAATGCTTCTGCCTGTCCGTGTGGCTGTTGGTCTTTATCTAAATTATCTGCTGGCACATCTGAAACTTGATGATGGCATGTGGCTCGTGGTGCAATCTGGTCTCTTCAGCGCGTTCCCCCTCTCCCGGTACTCAGCAAGGCAGCGTGGGTAGAAGTAGAGGGAAAAATGCTTTTTCGCTGCTTTTTGCTCCTGATGTGCTAATCCTCTCCAGCCCACTGAGCTGCTCAGTCTGTCAGCTACGTTCATGCGTTCAAGACTGAGAGGCTGATGCGTGTATTTTTACACACCTGCAGACATATCTGTCCTTATTGTGCCAACTTACTGCTTACAGTATGTTTGGTATCAAAAGTGGAGGACAGATACAAAAAGCTTATTTTAACATATCCTATGTTAAGGAGCCATTCCCACTCAATGGTACAGTGATATGTGCCTCTATTGCCCCAGAAAAGGGGGAAACAGCAGCTCTCATGTCACCTGCAGGTGTATTAATTTGCTATACAGAACGTGTGCTGGTGGGCTACCTGAAATACGTGGAAAGAAACAAAACAAATATACTCACAGATGTGACAACAGAAAAATAGCAAAAGAAAGAATTCCCTTTGAGGGGTGGAGGGGTAGGTGGTGAAGAAAGAAAGGAAGATTAAGATGTTCTGTCAGCTATATTTGGTGAGTTTTTTCAAAAATCTTGTAAAAGTGTCTTTGCTTAAAAGGAAAAATTGTTTTATTAAGAGCACTCTTTCTCTATAGAATTAATATTTCCCCTAAGAAATACAGCCTTGACTAATTTTGACTGCTTATCTCTGCTCCCTTCATTTTTTTGTGAATTCCTACACTCGCTGAGCTCACGTAAAAATATATGACACTTGGGTCCCTGATAACCTAAGTTCAACACGAAGAAGGAACCTGAATGCTACCGCAGAACACCTGATTGCTGATATCCAGAATAATATAAAGTGATATACGACTCGGAGAGGAGCCACACTTTCTTCAGTGAAAGGAAGAAAAAGGGAAAAAGGTGAAGCTTTCTTGCCTTCCTGCAAACATGCAAAACCTAGGGCTCCAGGAGGAGAAGATGCATAAATGAGCAAATTTTAATAATTTAAAGATCTTGTTGATTCTAAACAACGTCATGGGTTTTGGCACCTTGGTTCATTATGTTTCGGTTTTTTGTTGGTTTAGTTTGGCGAGGCTGTGTTTTTCGGTGGGATTTTTTGTTTGTTCGTTTGTTTGTTTCTCCCTGTGTTGTTGTTGTCGTTATTGTTTTTAGATCACCTGCTGGTGGCACTGAAGCGTGTCTATTCTGGAATGACTCCGTGATGTGGGTAGGTTGCCACAACAGGGATTTGGGGCTTCTGGGGGCTTTCTCCTTAAGGAACGTTTTCCCCCAGCTCATGTCAGTGTTTCGCAGTAGCTGGGGCTTGTTGCAGGAGAGCTCTCTGTGGGCCCCAGAGACGCCTGCTCCAGTTGTGTCCCCTGCTGTCCCCAGCAGGGTTTCAGGACATTCCCACCACGGGACAGCTGTGCTCCTGCGTTTGCTGGGGAGAAACCTTTATTTCTCTGGCAGGGCACTGTGAGAAAGGCACCAGGAGCCACTGCCCACCTCCCAGGATACTCCTCTCCTTGCGGACAAACAGCCCCGGCTGGGACGAACAATCAGCCATACATCGGTTGTGACGGTGCGCTTGGATCGCTGCCACCAGTCAAGAAGCACAGAGCTGTCTTCGTCACTGCTTTCCTTAGCAGGGAATTTTTCTTCTCGTTTAACTGCCCCATGTTTTTGCAAACTTCTGTGCAGGCAGGCTGTTGCTCTCGTGATGGTATGATGCATTTTTTATGAGCTTCTCCTACAAAGACCACAAGGCAGCTCTACAGCCTTAAGCAGAGGCCATGACATTTTTTATTATCATCTCTAATTTTTTTTATACTGTGTAGAGAAACGCACTGGTACCCTGAGCAACGCTGACAGAACGATCCTGGCTGAACAGAAGGTGAATCAATGGTTAAGCAGTTCCTTTTAGAGTAAAAAGATGTTAAATTGGTGAGCCTTGTGCTACTTTGAAGCTTGCAGGCATGATGTTTTTGGTGGTTTTATTACATTTTTTTGTGTTTGAGCTACTGCTTAGTCTAGTAGATGCTGTCAAATCCTGATAAAGCAAACTTCAACATCCTAAAGTCAAATGATGATACAATGCAACATACAAACTCTGAGCTGTTTTTTTTTTTTCTTCCTCTTTAGTCACTTAGGACATTTTTTTGTTTAATGCATCTGAAAGTTTAACCACAAGGCTGTCACTGCAGTTGAAAAACAAGCTTAGGTAGTTACTTAGTTAACTCAAAATGATTGGAAAAATGAAGACAACTCATGATTTCCAGTGCTCTGTATTTGCAAGACAGCCTGTATTTCAATATGAAGAAATTTTGCTTTAATGTGCTTCATCTTCTCCACACTCTGGAAAAAATCAAATGATTTTGATACTCAGCGTTTCAGATGAGAGATTGCCTTTTCAGGTAGTGTAATTTCAGCTGTATATCATGAAGTGTAATGTTTTATCATTCTGTCTTGCTTACAAAAATCTAGTCTTGCCTAAATTATTTCTGTGCCACATCATCTTGAAGTGTTTCAAAACAGTGTGCTGTGAAATGCTCATCCTGGCTTCTGCACTATAGGCTTCTGAGCTCTCATCGCTATAGGATCCGGGCACCTTCCAGCAGCGTGTTAAGCACCAGAACTAACATCTGCCACGTTGTGTTTGCTTTCACATCCTCCCCTCTGGGGAAAACGCATGTGCAGTGGCGCACGTGGTTTTGGTTATGTTTCTCCCTAAGGGAGTGGTTTGATTTTTTTTTTTTTAAAAAAGAAAGATGCGTTCTTCTGGATTTCAGTGAGAAAAGGCAAGATGGAAGAAATAAGTGTAAGAGCTTGGAGTGGTACACAGAGAGGTTTGGAGATGTCCTTGTTGGGGGGTGGAGGCAGGGGGGTGTTCAGTTTTCTCAGACTAATTTGCAGGAATTGCTGACCATACTGGGAATTTTTGTGCCAGAGGAGCTGCTGTGCAAGAGCTTTGTGCTTGGCTTCATGCTGACCTGCAGAGGTTTGTGGCTGTCCAAAGGCAGGTTTTCTGGCTGACAAACCACAGCAGCGAGATGCAGCGGGATAGGGGTCGAGCAGATTGGCTCTGCCGTGTGTCCCTGGCCTGGCGGTGGCGTGGGTAGCGGGGAAGGACGAGTTCCATGGTACTGGTGAGAAGTGGCAAACGTGGCACTGCTGGCCCTTGTGCAGGAAGGGGGTGACTTCAGTTTTCTGGGGGCCTGAAACTTCAACTCTGAAGTGTAAGCCCTATCTGCTTCTGCTAAGTCAGATGTCAGTAGCTACTCGTTATCTGCATTGATAACTGTTGTGGTTGCTCACTATTAACTCCTCAAAGGAGATAAGAGGATCTCGTTACAAAGAGCTGCACTATCTATTACTAATGCTGCTCTTTCAAATGAGGCTCATTTTGCGTTGGAATTTAACAGCACCAAACAGACTGGATGGAGGCACAAATAGTTTAATTGTCCTGAAAGTCAAATCAATCTGCCAGAGGACTGAGGAGCTTTAATAGTCGATGTTAAGCTACTGCGGCTGTTCATCTTCACTCTACACAACGGATGGCTGGTCCTCCAGCCACTGGCAAGTGGGTGCTCCCACCTCCACTGGCAACGTCTTTGCACAGATGTCACAGCTCTGTCCCTCGAAGGTGACAGTCAGCCACTGGCATTGCTGCCTTGTAAAATGGCACAGATTAATCTGGGCTCATTCCTAAATCCAGTGCTGCCTTACTAAGTAAAATGTACACAAATTACGAGCGTCCCTTGTCCCTTTCAAGATCTCTGTCACAGCTGCCAGTACACACTACTCTGGAATAACTAGTGCAGAGTTCAGACAGGCATTTTCCAATCAGTTCTGCCAAAAAGGCAGTATATCTTGTAAAAGTTTCCCAGTTCCTAAACTGGGAGGTGCCAGCTTCCTAAACTCTCTGTGCGATGTCCAAAGCAAGTATCTTTTCAGGATAAACTTTTAAAATTTTATTTATTTAATTTCTCAAAAATCACGTAATGACTGGGTATCCATGGATGATGGGACAGAAGACTGGCAGCACAGTTATGAGGAAGAACATGAACACTTCTGGATAGGTAGTGAAAGGAGGAGGAGACTGCCAAGGGCAGTCAGCCCCTAAAGACAGGGAGAAGAGAAGAGACAGGAATGAATATAAAGGCTATGCAGGCACAGCAAAAAAAAAAAAAAAAAAAATTGAGATCAAACTTAGCATAAGATTAGTAAGAAGGGGGTTGTTTACATTGCATGGATCAAGAGTGGCTCTTGTCAGTATCCTCTGTAGGGAGCAGGAAAGGTGCCCTCTTGTTTTCTGCCTTCCAGCTCAGGGGTCAGCTAGACGTTTCCAGGGATGCTTTACAATTTCAAGCTGAAGGACACGTGCTGAGCTTGAACTTAATACCTTGGACTGACTCCTGCTGCCTCTCCTAAATGCTTGACTGTGCATCACAGAGCTTCTGCACTGTAAACAAGAAATGGTTAAAAGCCAACAAGAAAAGAAATTACTGGTTAACTAATCGCAATCAAAATTCACCCTTGATGAAGTGCGAACTCTGAGCAACCTGTGATGGGCACCAAATTATCTTTCAGAGTTTTCTGGTGCTTTAGATACTTCTCATGTGCCCTTCTCTACAGCATTTTCATGTGCCTGTCATTTCTCCTGCAATTCACTATTGCAGAGTCAGAGTCCTCAGGTCAGGGGCAATTTCCTCACTAATGTGAGGACAGGCACAGGCTTCAAAAGCTCTTTTTGTTGTTGTTTCTTTTTTTTTTTTTCCTCCTTTTTTCCAAAAAAAAAAATCCTTATTAGCAGGAAAAAAAAAGCTGAAACTTGCAAACAGAAAATGGTAAGAGGAGAATCACGTGTCTTTTGATCATGATTATGCTTTCAGAAGCACATTGGCATAATGAAGAGATAATTACTAACTATGCTGGGTTCTGTTTTCACACATTTATGACAAATAGGCATGGGAGCGGGCAGGTTGTCGCTTATTTTAGGCAAAGCCCTTCAGTAGGCACGCAGGAACTTAAACACTGATAGGAAAAGAATTCAGCCTTCGTAGCCCTCCTCCATATTTCCAGCAGGACTAAATTTACTGACCAGCAGCAAATGCAGAGCGTGGAGTCCCATAAGCAATGCCCAGTCATTTTTAGTCTTTGTGGCAGCAAAATAGCAAGGTGGTAGGTATTAAAATATCAGGAGCCTCAAACCAAGCAGCTGCAGTATCAGAAAGCTTTGTATCAACCTAGCTGCCTTTTTGCACATGCAGAGCATTAAGTCTTCCCCCCAGATTTAATGGTCTTTGCCCTGGTTATTGTGTGATGGTCCCATGCAGATCTGTAGTTCTCCATTACAAAGCCTTCAGTCCAGAATAACTTTGGTGGCAAACTTTGTCTTGCGGGACAGCACTGGGCAGCAATGCTTCCGTTGAATAAAAAACTCCAGCACTTGCTCTGGCTCCAGCACTTTAATTCAATATTGAAAGGCACATCCTCTTGCTGCTGCTGAGCAGATCTGAAGGCCAGGGACCTCAAGCCCACACCTTCCTGCACAACTACAGCCTGATTTTTGGACCTGTAATTAGCACTGGATAGCCTCTTGGCACGCGACTTGAAATGCATGTTTTCTCCTTTATCGGTTAAAATCACTGAGGCTGACTATTTTCAGGGATATAAGCATGTACATCCCGTGACCAGTCTTATGGATTTGCTCCAGATTGTTGTGCTAATTACCATTCCAGGTGGCTATGAGTTAATTAGTACGCTATGTGTTTCAGGGTGCACTATAGCCATACATAAATCCTTATTGAATGCAGAGGACACAGACATTTGATGATGTGTCAGAAATCCTTTGGTTTGCACAGGACAGCTGAAATGCATGTATTATTAGTGGCCATATGCAGTTTTTTATGTTAATTGGCCTCATCTGGGTTTGGGTTTTGGAGGTCTAGGTTTAAGAGTCTTGATCTGGAGTCATTGGTTGTTATTCATTATGGCCCAATTTTCATTTCCTTAGGTTTCAGGCCAGTCTGTAATTTGTGAGATACAAACTTTCCTCAGATGCTAAAAGGGAGCCTGTTTGGGTTTGGACGTCTGGGGAAGACGATACAAAGCCAGCAAGACCTTCTGTTGGTGAGGCAGCACCAATGTCTTCTGCCTTGAGCAGCAGGTCAGTGCCTCTCGAGTGTTTTCCTCCTGTTCATCACCTTCGAAGGTCGCCTTGGCACACAGATGGCACCTGCTCGAAGAAGCAGGGAGGAAGGCAGCCAGAATGCGGGTGGCAGCCGTCCCTGGTGGTGTGTGACAGATTGAGATTTCGTGCCACCGCTGAGCAGGAAGTGCAGCATGTGCTCTTCGCTCCCACCACCAAACCCACAAGTCCCTTTGCTCTGGGGTGACTGTCCCCTCCATGGATATATCCGGGCCCGAATCTCTTGGCTTTTCCATTCCTCTGTCCCCGTGAGGCCAAGTCACCGGGCTGCACTCTTCCCTTGCAGAACGGTGCTGGTGCCAGCAAAACAGAGGAGGAGGAAGGAAAGCAGGGAGGACCAGCAGGGTCTATGCAATGACTCCTGCAGGGACAGTTTGGCATGTCCAGCTCCATGGACACCCGCTTTGTTGCATTCAGGAGCTGCCAGTGGGTGAGCAGATCCATACCACATTAGCAGGATCCATCCTGTCCCAACAGCCAGGTCCCTGTGACCACAGAGGTATGTTTCTGAAGTGCTGCAGAGGGCTTTGTGGAGTTAAATTCCGTCTTGCCAATGTGTGTGTTGAGTCAATGTCCCATTCAGCTTCCTGAAACACAGACTGGGACCATTAGCACAGTTCATAATTTCAGCAGTGCTTATGAGCCTTCTGCTTGAGTCTGTTCTCTCACCAGAGTCATCGTTTACTTCAGCACATTTTTTTTTTTAATTCATGCCCTCCCCCATGCATGCACACAGACCTCAAAGATTTTCATACATTTAAATGAAAAAGTAGAACAGTTCCCTTTTCTCGTTCACATTATGCAGCATTGCCCTTCTCTGTACTTTATCCTATTTCAGAGCTGTCATGCAAATGAGCCCAACTTTAAAAAAAAAAAAAATCATTAAAGAAGTATGCATCCTATCAGCCTTCTGTCTTGGCTCCTTCTCTCACTGTATGTGTATGGAGAAATCCTTTCTCCTGCTTGCCCTTATCTTTCAGGTGTTTTGACTTCTTTTCTAACTCTAATCCAATATCTCTGTGACTCCCCAAAATGCTCTGGTCTGTTACAGTTGCCCAATAAACCACTGTTCCCTCCACCTCCCCGCCACCCCCCGACCCTCACATGTAGTATTTACTAGTCCAGGACTACAGAAATCCTGTTTTCTAAAGCATTTTTTACGTTTTATTCCTCAACTACTCCAGAATAAAAATTCTCCTTTCCTGTAAAATCTGTCCTGAGAAGCACCCTGTCCTGCTAGGACACCCCCTTTTCTTTATCTACCTGAGTATACCTGGATGAAGTAGTCCTTGTATCCTTCCTCCATCACTTCAGTATCTGATTGTTTTTAATATTACTTCTTAATCTTTCTTATCATCTGAGTCACCTTCTGAGGAACGCTTGGCTGTAGACCTTCAACATGCATTATTTGTTTATTTATTATTTATTTATTTGTCAGTGTAGCTTATATTAGCCACCTTCACCATGCCAAAAAGTTACTCTCTGACAAGCTTGCCCCTTTTCATGTCCCTGCATTTTGATCAGGGACATTTGGCTTTGGTGGTCATCCTTCTGCAAGGTAAGCAGCATGGGCTCCCATGGGCTTTTCACGCTGGCAATAGAAAAGAAATCCTTTTTAGCACAGACTAAACACAGCAATTGCATCAAGCCCTGGGGTTGCTTGGAGGACAGCCCCAGGAAGTGTCGTTTATGCTTGCTCTCAGTACAAGTGCATGGCTCTTGTTATTTGCTCTCCTGGGCAACAACCATAAAGCAATCTTAAACAAACACAAAAACCCTGCCCGAAAAGGGGAAACAACAGGAAAATGAGAGTAAATCTAATGATCATGACAGCAAGTGGAAGTGTGATGGTGTAGGGCTCAAAAGAGACAAAAGCAAATTGTTCCCAGGGACGTATCTCGTTGTCACTGCAGCTGGAGCTGTTTGTGGGAAAATGTGGATGTCAGCATAGCTCTGGCAGGGAATTTGTGCTAGCTGCAGATGGAGAGAGCAAGGGACCGTGGGGCAGGTATGGGACAACAGGTCAAGGCTTTGCCTGTAGTTCTCTGGTCTCTGATGTCCCTCTGATGGCCCAGAGACTGCCTTTTTTGAAGAGGAGTATGTCCTCGTAGCAAGAGTTCCAGTTTGTGGTAAAAATACCTACTTATCACTTATTTCCTAAGCCCATGGAGGGGAACCTGCCTGGAAGGCAGGAGACCAGCAAATCACAGGTATGAAAGTGAATCTGCCAGCTTTTGTGCAGAACATCTAGCAGTGAATTTAGGCTGCCCCATCATCCCTTCTCCCTAGAAAAACTTTAGATGTTCTTGATTTTATCCACACATGGAAGGTGAAATGGTCTAAGTCTTAATGATTTGTGGGATGGGGTCTGCTTCTCAGTTTCCTTATATACATTAACCTCTCTGTCAGTGAGGAATAAAGATCTGTTTTGAATTCATGTTGCATTTTTAAAGTTTCTTTCAAATACTCCTTTTTTTTTTTTTTTTCCTTCCCCCCCTTTCTCTCATGTATCTCAGAAGAAACCAGTCTGCCAAACTGCTCCAGGAAGCTCTTCTGAGATAGAGACATCCATCTCTGTGTGTACGGTCTGTACTTGTGAAGCAGAGCACAAAGCCCTTTTTCCATTTAATCCATATTAATTATCTCTCTGCAGCTCCTCTGTAGTTTCTACTCAGCCCAGGTGCCAAAACATGCACGGCTGCATCTTGAACAAACCAAAGCCTTTCACTGCACACCTGGTAAGTCAGCACTCCAAAAATAAAAATAAATATAAAGGTTTATTCCTGAAGAATTGAGGCTTTCAGTGCCTGAGAACTAAATGCCTTGGGACTGTGGACTAAGGCAGATATTTTTAGTGCCATCAATATCTCCTGGAGTTGATATCTCCCAAGACAGATGGTTGTTTCCCACAGAACATTGTCAAATGTTTGCTCAGCCAAGATCAATTTTGTTCCAAGTCCTTTCCCACCTTCTGGTGAAATATATTTCACTTGCCAGACAAAAAATTAAAGAAACAGCATGAAACCATGTCACTCTAGAGGGCTCTCATCCCCATAGCTCTCCTCTGTCCTTCAGCTGCCTGACTGACATCTCTTTTGGTGCCCACAGAAGAATGGACGCCTTTGTGGTGGAAGCACAATGCCAAAATCGAGAGCTGAGGTCTCGCATCAGAAGCTGAATTCCTCCAAGACCTGGGACAAGTCACTTCTCAGTCTATCAAGGGGTCTTGCTGCCACTCTTGCTGTTAGATTTCCTAAAACAAATGAAATCCTGAGCTTTTATCCCGAGCACCTTGAACGCTCTCTTAAGAAAATGAGGTGCACCGTGGGTGGAGGAACAGAAGTGGTCCTGAGGAGGAGATGCTGAGAAGAGGCATGGAGAGGATGAGTTGTGTCCATTGATCAGCAACAACTGCAGCTTTATTATTATTATTATTATTACTTGTTATTAGGTCCACGTCAGTGTGGAGCCAAACTGTTAGAAATTTATGGGGGCAAAGGACTGTCTAAAGCATGGCATGGAATTCTGCTCTATTTGTAAAAAAACAGCACCATAAAAAAAACCATAATAATAATAATAATAATCTATTTTCATTTCTGATTGCTACTTTTAGCAGTCTGACTTATGGCATAAGGGATGCAGAGCTGGTACTTTCCGAAGTACAAACTCCCTTACAATGCCTAATTGTTAAAAGTAAGAAATTTTGGCAGCCAGTAGCAGCTTCTGAAATCTTACAAGGGTTTCTTCCTGTTGCACTTTTGCTTGTCATGGCTGTTTAGGCTGAAAACTGTTAATATATGGTTGTTTTCTAGCTAGGACATTGGCAATCCAGGATCAGTAGGGTGTGTCTCATCTTTATCACTTTATATAACAACAATTCTGATTTAGTTTTGTAATGCTAAATTTTTTTGAAAATGCTACAAAATCAAATTCTTTCTTATGCAGACTGAAAGGTAAATTTGATCATCCAGAAAATTATCTCCATGTTGCTCCATAATCTTCTCTATTACAGTTTCACAGGCAAGTGAGGCCCTTATTGGAATGGAAATCAGTGCTGATACACAAAAATATTTGTCCTCATTAATTTATTTGGGTTGAGATTGGTTTTTCTTGTTAAGAAACCTACATCCTCAGACTGCTTTTATGGAAGAAGACTTTGGGTGAACAAAACCTGCTATTCTAGGTATTGTCCCTCTTGCTTGGGATTTGCCTGGGGTTTCTTAATATTTCAGTTCTATTTTTTCTTAAGGATTTCCAGTTTCTGATCCTTAACTCATGTAGGAGGCATTTTCAGCCTTTTCTGTCCTGCAAACTGAGCATCTTCACCATTTTGGAAATAGTGTACATATATAAATATATATTATGTACACATGCCCAAATTATTCCTAAATTGTTAACCGGCAGAAATCAGTTTCTGTCATGTCCAAACCTCCCTGTAAAGTCTTTTCATGTTGGGAATCTAATTGTCCAGAGGGACTTTTTAGGAAAACCTATAAATGGAAGCAGTGTTTGCAGTGCCATACCAGCTTCTGGGAGAGACTTAGACGTGATGGTGATCAATCCTTTGCGATGGAGGCGGGTTTGGGATGACTAAATCCCTGCCTTCTTTTAAGAGACATGCCCATATGAAGACAAACAGAAATAAGAAATGCAATAATTCCACGTGGAGAAACTGGGGAAAGGAAAACCACACTCATACACAAATTTCTCGGTGTGGAGGGTAATTATTAAGCCTCTTTTTGTCTCTGTGTTCCTACTCAGCAGTTGACTTCTCTGCTGCTCTGTTTGGGAGCTTTCAGAGCTGCTTTCAGCTGTCACAACAGAGCAAGAACTTTCTCCTTAAGGATATTCATTTGCAAAGGCCAAGCTTCCACTCCTCCATATTCCTCAGGAGTTTGTCTCCCAGATGCATTAATTCATGGAACACAGGTGGAACATTGTCGTCATTAAGATCCAAATCAAGCTGCCTATCCCATAAAGGATCCCCCTAACTGAAGCAAACCAGAACCGTTAATGCATTTTTTATAAACTATGCTGTTAAAGATGCATGAAAGATGTTTTGTAAATCTTAAAGTGTAACTATTGCTTCTTTTTTTTTATATGCCATAAAACATAGCACAAAAATCTCCAGGTCAAATTCCTTCTGATGCAAATTAAGCCAGACCCTTTGATTTCAAGAGTTTTTCTCACTTGCTTTACTACAGTATTACAACTTCTGCCAGAGCTCTGAAACAACCCAGTTAGGATGTTCGCAAATGTGGCACGTTCAATTACGGAACTACGCAATAGTCAAGTTATAAAAACTCTGGAATGTGAGCAGAGCAATTACAGAGAACATTTATGAATATTTAAAGAGATCTTGTAGTTTCTTAAATCTGCTTCGTGACCAAGGCTGCGGCAGGTTTAATACATAGCGCGGTGGTTTGCTTGCCAGTCCCTTTTAAGTGATGCTGGCCAGGGGCTGAGTGCAGGCTGTATTGCGGTTATCTCCCAGCCGCATAGCCCGCAAGGCTGTTATCCCACCTAGTGGCTGCCGTCTGCCTGCTCTCCCTTCACAAAAAGGAAGCTTTTTTCCCATGATGTTAGTGAAACAATTCACTGCATGAGGAGTTTGAAGTATTATTTCAGTTAGCAGCGACAATGCCTCCAAATTGCGTATTCGCATGGTCGAATGCATGCCCTTGCCTTAACTGCGTTACACCAGAGAGAGGTTTCACTCTCGGATGAGTATTCATGTCATCTAAATACGTACATCAGACACAGATGCCTGTCTAATAGTCAGCTTTCCAGTGTAAGTACTCTGTATCCCTCTTCTTAACATTTTTTGTCTGGCCCCTAACTTGGGCACATCGAGGCAATGTGAACAAGCCCCTTCCTGTCCCCACTTGTGGGATCAGCTCAAGTTCCTCCAAGTCCCTAACGGCAGTTGTAGGGGTGAATTTTATCTTCTCTGCTGTCCATAAATGTATGTCCATAATACGCCTATATTCTATCTAGTCACTTCACCACCAGCCCAGCTCCTCTCTGACTAAATCTAAAAGTAAAATTGCCATTGCTGTGCAAAAGAGAAGGGTTAAGGCCAATATTTTGAGTTTAATGGAGATGTTCTATTAAAATATTAAAAAAATGCTTTCAAAAAATTTCTACTGCTAATCTCACCGAGTCACGTAAAAAAAAGAAATGCATTGAAACATATTTTGATGACAACGAGAAAAACGAGGACTTGCCAAAGCGCTGCAAGAAGCTTCATCCTATCCCTGAAATAATGTTCAAGATGGAGTTCACCTTTATTGCTTCCTTCCAACTTTGTTCCCACCCCGCCCATTTCTATGCCAAGTTTTGCTCTGCTACAACTTTCCAAAAGTTGTTTTATTGGCAAAAGAAGTGGGGTCTCTCCCCTCTTAATTCTTTAAGTCCCTGCAGTCCTTAAATGTATGCGTGGCTCACATTGGATGGTCCAGCTCTTCAGGTCATCTTCAGTACCCAGAGAACCTCTTGTTTACTTTCATGGTATTCTTTCCCTTCTTTGGGGGTCGGTCTTGCTTGTGAGACTAAAGAACTGAAAGGTGAAGGCAGCAGAATCTCCTATGCATGTGCCGAAGAGCCTCTGCTGCTCTCTGCAGAGCAGAGATTTAATAATGAAGGTCACCGCAGTAAATTAATGACGAATCTATGTTTTTTTATACAAAAGAAATGCCTCTTCTTCAAAATACAGAACTGCTAGAGTTGTTTTCCTGTATATCCAAAAAAAAAGTGCAAGTAGACGTCCTGACCATCATTTTTACTAAATAGCTGCCAGTATTTAATTTCTTTTTCATTGAACAAAACATAGGACATGGAGTTACTTCACCCTAGTGACGTTTATTTAAGTGAAAGTGTTCCCACCTGTGCTGTCTTTCCCTGTGTATTGGAAGAAAATTTTCCCTAGAAAAGTGAAAAAAGTCACAGAAAGCTTGACAAAAGTTTGATTTTGTTTTTTCTCTGCTGTATTTTTTTATATATAATTTGGTGATAAAATGTGTTTACCGTCAATACCATACTCAATCTAACAGTCAGCTGGCTCGTGCAGAAAACCTGTAGCTCCTCTTTTCTTGAGCTGCTTGCTGCGTGCAGCTTGGGAAGCCGTTTCCCTAGGCTCCCAATTAGCTGCCTACTCGAACTGTCTTCTCAAACCAGATCAGAAATCCATATTTCCCTTCATAAGTCTCCCTGCCACCTGCTACACTTCAATTTACATTTCCAACAGTATCCTTTGCAAGTGGTCTGCCTGCCTGGTCATACTATAGAAAGTTTTTGCTGGGCTGGTGAGCCTGTCATGGGCTGCAGCGGTTCTGCTGAAGCTCCTGCATCCTCTGACCCCTGAGACTTCTTGTCTCCAGTTCTCCTGGGCTGCAGGAATCCTGCATGGTCTGTGGCTGAGTGGGATTTCCCATAGCACAGTGTACCTGTTGGTGGTGGCTGGGCTGGAGCAGAGTTGGGTATGGTGCTGGTTTCCCCAACGGGATGCAGGTCAGCACCAGAGCACAGGCATCTATGGGCAAAAAATTAAAGGAAAGAATTTCTCAAGTTTCTACTGCTATATGTCATAGCTTTTGTTATCTAGGTCTTCTGGGCAGCTGCTCAGTATCTGAAACTTACTTCTAGACAGAGAGATTCTGGTAATGAACACCCACTTAACTGATGATCAGCCTCTAAAAACAATTGCTCTGGTGTTAGTGATGCAGGGTTTTTTCCAGAATGTTTGTTTGTTTTTGTTCATCTATATACTTATGTACACCAGACTTATCAGACCAACTCTAACAGCATCATTTGCTGCCTCCCAATAATAACGTTGTCTGAGATCACAATCCTCAGACTAAAATTAATACACAACCTTAATCTTGCAGCAAAGAGTGGCTTCATCCTGTTGCAGTTGACGCTGCCTGTGTAACAGCATATTTGGCCCTATATTTTGAAACACATGAACCCTTAAATGCACCAGAAACACAAAGGAATGGGCAGCAAGGCCTGTGATGGGAGGAGGAGTTGCTCTTTTGCAACCCAGAAAAGCCACAGGACTGCTGGAGAGAAGGCAAGGCGAAGGAAAAGGTTCCACCCTGGAGACTACCAAAGGCAAGGGGAGTGTTTATTTCTCTGTGAACTCAGGAGTTTCCTGTGCTGTAAAGAGTTCATTGTTCGAGTTTCTCTCAAATAGAAACTGGACTATAAAAGGGATTTTCAGTGCTTTTGGTGTAGTCTTTCAGGAGAAAGAAATTACAGGCTGATCCACTTTCAAGTTCAAGCCAGTGCGGGGTCCAGGCATAGGTGATGTACACACGTATAGGCACGTACTCAAGCTATCTGCATTTTCATTAACAGACAAGCAAAACCATTGCAGTCCTGAAGCAGTCCACTTTAATCTTTTGCATAGCTGGAGATAACTATGAGAAAAGGAGTAATTACAGTTAATCAATAATCCTCAAATGGCAGCAATTAAAATTCTGAAGAAAAAAAAAGTTAAAATGAAAGATGGCAAGGTAATGGTGAATCATCCATCAGCCATTCAGAGCATTTTGCAGATCTCAACTTGAAGAAAGGAGGAGTTTTTAATTAAATCATCATCTGAGGACACCATTGATCCTTCATGTTAGACAATTTAGTGCGTAAGAAACAGCTTTGAATGGCCATAATCATAAAAGATGTGTTTGTTTTCCCCCCAAATGAGCCCCCTGTCTGGCTATATAAAAAAGATGATTCTGCTGAAACAATACGGGAGAGCTTTCTGCTTTTAAATGATCTAATTTCCATCTCCTTAGCTGAGTAAATTTAGTGTGGTAACACATGCGTTTTTTTCCAAATAAAGCCATTTGTAGATAGCATTTCCTGTATAAATTTGTCCCTGCCCCAAGAAGATAAAAGCAGTGACAGTTTGATGGGATTCTTCTGCCATCTCCACGACATCAGAAACTTCACCAGCTCAACTCAGGGAGTGCTTTTCGTCAACTACAACCAGGGCACAAGTTTCATTTTTAGTGCATCTCAAAAACCTTTTGGAGGCTCAGCTCTGGGGGAGCCCCCCATGGCTCCACATGTCTGGAAGGGGCAGCACGGGTGGATGTGTCCTTAACGAGGTCACTCAGTGGTTTCAGAAACGATGGCTGATTAGTGGTGTTACCTTCCAAGGCTGCCCAAGTGTCCGCTCCCACTCACTGATGAGGAGGGGGCCCCAACTCACCCAACAGCTGGCCCAAGGCTGGGGAGAAGTGGAGCTGGAGATGGCCCCAGGGCTGCCCAATCTGCCTCATCAGGAGGCTAAAGTGGCCCCAGGGCTGCCCAATCTGCCTCATCAGGAGGCTAAAGTGGCCCCAGGTGATGGGCTTGGGTGTTTGCAGGTTTCTCCTGGGTGGGAAGAGCATGATGCCTTCCTGGTAGAGCCTGAAGCCCTCATAGGAGATTTGTGGAGGCTCCTTGCAGGCTGTTGCTCTGAGTGAAGAGTTTGGCTGGCAGGAGCTGTATCTTTGGGTCCTCAGTGCATCTGGCCAGCAAAATCCACTCCTCATTGAAGCTGGGAGCATCGATCTTCACAGCAAAGGGTAAGTTTTATTTCTCTTTTTTTAACATCTTTCCCTTTGTGGCAGTAGAGCCGATGGTTTATTGTATCAGAGGGTGTTAACTGCTACGTCTGGGGCCAGAGGTAACTGGAGTGGCTGGTCAGGAGATGTGTAACCTCCTGTGTGTTAAAACTGGAAGGGCTCAGCTCTGACAGCACGTTGTATAACTAAAAATGGTGGGGTGGTGATGTTAATGTCAGTGCTGGTGCAAACTGGGAGGTGGCTGGGGTGGGGGACTGGGATTGTTGTTTCTCTGTATCCCTGAATTCTCTGATACAGACAGTAGGTTAGATAGCTGCCCTCTTAGTTGTAAAGCATCTACAGTTGTATTGAACCTGGTGGGAGTGCTCAGAGGGGAGACAGTAAGCATTCCTGCAGGTATTTGCACGGTGAGGCGTTTGACCTCTCTGTGCCTGATTTCCCTGCCCAGCTGTACAGCAGAGCAGTTAACATGACTCACTTGTGTCAGAAGGGAAAGATGTTTGCTGTGTCTGTCTCTAGCTGTCTTGGGCCATCAAAGATGGGCACCTCTTGGAACACATATATCTCTTGTAATCTGCACCTGTATTAGGTGCCTGGGGCAGCCTGAAGGAGACACTATGAATTGTCATATCTGTCCCCTTCCTCCACAGTGACTTAAACTCATAGCCCCCAAGGTATGGCCAGGGAGCGGGTCCCGCTATCAGGGCATGGGCAGGGATTACAAACCAAATACTTGCTCTTCTTCTCCTTGTCTACTTGCTAAATAGCTCCAGCAGCAACTCCTGCTGTGTCACTTGTGCACTGGGAATTGCAGTTTCACCTCAAGGTGCAGCCTTCATGTTAAACTCCGTGCACCTGGAACTCCCATTTGACCAGCCAAAAAGCTTTACATTCAATATATGCACTGGGACAGACCCAAACGCTGCTTTGCTGTTCATTCTCCATTCCTTTAAATGGAAACCTGGGAATAATTCCTTTGTCTGAAGGAATGAGTTATTTCCAGCTGGGAGAGGAAAGAATGACTTACTCTTAAGTTTAGTCTTGTTCCGTAGCATGCTGTGCCACTCCAAGTGGAGGGTATTAGCAAGAAACCAACAAGCTAAACCTCATGGTGCAATTAGCAAAAGGGAATCATCTTGCCTCAACATGTATCCCTGTAATGGACATTGCATCTTGGCCACTGCTTAAGTCTCCTGCAAGCCATTTGAGCGAGGGCAAGCTCTCTAATAAAGCAAGGACAGCTTGTAGCAGGGGGGTTTGGAGAGGAACATTCACCAATGTGCAGGTTATTCCATTTAAAGAAAAGTAATTTTTCTTTTCCCTCTTACTCCCCCAAGTATCCAGCACTGCTGATGTACAAATTACGAAGCATTTGTTTGTGCTTCTCTGCTTCTTGCTTTGCCAGAGCACGCAGCTCTTGGCATTGACAGCCTGCCTCTGTCCAAAAGCTCTGAACTTTCATCTGATGAGATGAGATTTTTCTCCCTGTTGAGTCCTGCCTGCATAAAGCCCCGTCAAATTTTGCTGCTGGCTGCCTGGAAACCCTCCTCAGGGCTTTTCCAAGGCTGATGAGGAGTCATGAGCAGGATCAAACTGATGTTGAGTCCTGCGTCTTGCTTGCAGGCAGGAAAATGTCTTCTCTGAAGACTATGACCAGAAACACTTCAGAAAGACAGAATTCTCTCTCTTTCCATCTTTTTTCTTTTTTTTTTTTAATTTTCTCTGAGGTTCCTGTTCAAGCCTCTCTAGTCACCAGCCGCTAAACATTACTATGTGCTTTTTGATGTTCTTTGATTTCTGTGCGGTCGCATGGGGAGGAGAAATGCACGACCACTTATAAAGGCAAACTGATAAAAGGGGGGAGACCTCTCTGTGACAGCTGACATCCTCGTTACATGAGCCAAGTCAGAATGGCAACCAGAGGACAACTTTTTGTCCTCCTTCTGACCAAAAAGGCGGTACCTATGTCTTCATCCTGAAGAAACAACAACAGCAACTGGTTCTTCTGGTTGGCTATGAGCTCCCAAAACTTGTAAGGACATACTTAGCCTAAGGAAGGAGAATCAGATCCCTGAGAGTTGGGTTTTTGACTACATTTAAGTGATTTACTTGATTATGAATCATTGACAGCAGTGAAGCAGGGAGGATGTGTAAGGAGTGGTGGTATCGTGTCCATGAAGTTGGACACGTTGGAGGAGCCAAGACTGGGCTGTGAACTTAGAGGCAGTGGCTGCATGCAAGGACAGATCCCAAACATGGGTAAGTGAAGACAGGAAAGCTCTGTGTGCCTGGTCCAGGAAATCTCTGGCACTAACATCTTTTGGAGCACTTTAAATGCCAGCCCCTTAGGCCCTGAAACTGCTAACTGGAGAAAAGCAGGAGAAGACCCAGGAAGCAAAGGCAGAAGCAGGACACAGAGCATGCCTTGCATTTAATATTTTGCAGGACTTTCTTTTGCTGATATAAAACTGAAATATGTGCTTTTTTGTGGTTTCTAATTCAGTGCTCAACAGATGTGCAACTGTTGGAAGTGAAATGCCCATTGAAATTACTGTATTTCTAGTGATTCACCGTAACGAGATCACTTCCCTCACAGAGCGCTTGCCTTAGAAACACCCGAGGAAGCAAAGCCACCGTAATAACCAGACTGTAGCACGGAGTTTACTCTTCTTTCCTCGCCACAGGCAAAACAGCATCTCAAGACCTGCCTCATGACTGTCTCAGTGCTCCTTTCCTTGCAGCTGGACTGGGCAGACTGGTGAGGAGATGCTAAATCTTTACGTAGCTTCTTTCTTACTTCGTCCTTCCCTACCGTTAGCCAGGAAGGACATGCGGCTTGAAGATCACCCAGTGTCTCCAGCTTGGCAGTCCCACAGAGGGAGAGCGATTCCCAGCACATATAAATCTCTTTCCCTTCACGCACATCTGTGTTTGCTGTTCCAACGTGCTGGCCCTGCTGCCCTCTGGTTTCTCTGAATCTCACAGAGACCCAGAAGACATCAAAATAAGGATGACTCTTTCCACTGATTTTTCACCTGCTCTGGATGAAGCCCGAGGTATGCTCTCAGAACACTCTCAGTGATGCTCCTGGGTTTCTCCTTTTCCTTTCTGCTTCAGTGCAAAGGTTAAAGCAAGTGCCACTCTTGCTTGTAACGGATTTAAACAGGAGTGAAACTCAGAGGGAGCTTTGCCAGCAAGCTTTGCTTTCCCACCCAGCAGGAATTAGCCGTGTGGCAAATTGTTTGTTAAATTGAATCTCACGTTCCGCGCTCCAACAGAAGCAAAACAAGAGGAGCCACAATTACAGCTTCATCCCCTGATTACCTGCCTCAGCATGGAAGCAATAAGCACTCGCAATTTGTCGCTGCGCGGCCAATTCGTCTTTAAATTGAAACGGCATCTTAATTGTATCTGTTAACAGTCGACTTCAATCAAAGATCACTCCAGCTAGGCTAGCTGGGAACCCTGGCACTCGCTTCTGATGTTTAAGGGACTCAGATGAGATTATTGTGTGGTGGGTTTTTTTTTATGTATATGATCAACAAGGCGGGGCTGGCAACTGTATAGTCTTGGGGGCATCTGTATCACTTGGTATTAAGTTGGAGAGAGAGGACAGCTGGGATTTATAGCTTGGTGTGTGGCTTTTGTGTGATTTAGGCAGAGCTGGGCTTGTGGATGGCAGAACCGGCTGGGAGGTGTTCTAATTTCGCAGTTTCTGTCAGTGGTATCAGCCATAAATTTCAAGGTGTTTTGCAGTGTGGTTTCAGCCCTCACTTGTTGGTGTAGGGGATGCAAGCGTCAGCAAGTGCAGAAAGGGCAAACCCGTTTTCCAAGGTGAATGTTTGGGTGCAAGACTCTGCAAGAATTGCCTGGTGGATGTTGAACCTTCCCATTTTGTGGTAGATTGATGTTAAATCTGCAGACTTCAGGGTTCAGCAGCTAAGTGCAGAACTGAATTTTTTTAAAGTTTTTCCTTCTTGTCTGAAGTCCCAGAGGAGGACTTACCTCTCTTGCAAGCAGCACTGGCTCCCAGGGAGCAGCATCTCTCCCCAGGCACGAGGGCTGGCAGGAGAGAGAGGCTCTGCTGAAACCTTTCTGAGCAGCAGCCTAATGAGAGCTACTATTCTGAATCTTTTTTTTAATTGTCAATTTGATTTAATTTGACCACAATTATTTGTCATGCGTCTCAGTAAGGCCGTTTGGATGTTACCATGTACAACAGATTTGAATCTTTATTCAGGGCAGAAATAGCACAGCAAAGTGCCGTGGTCCTCGCATGAGGCTTCATCTCTCTGGCAGATGAGACTTGGCGTGTCCATGGGCTGTGCCCTCCTGTACCTGCTCTTCCAGCCTGTTAAATCTCACTGTGGATCAATAGCAGACAAATGACTCTGGTGGCCAGTGGCTAGTTCATGAAATTTTTCTTTATTACCGCTTCAGCTAAAGCCCTACAATGGAGGGAAGGGGATGAGATTAATTTGATTTCTCTCCTGGACAATAATAACCTGGGTACACAACCCCTGCTGCCAGATGTACATCCTAAAATACCCCAGTATTTTAAAAAAAAAAAAAAAAGCTTTTTGGTTTAGTGTCCCCTAACAGAGTACTTCAGCTCCCCTTGCAAACCACTCGCTGTAAGGATAGCTCAAAGGTTCTGAAATGATTATAGCAATGAAGAACCTAAAGCAGTAACCGAAGAGAGGGTTTACTGGAGGAGATGCATCAGCAAGTCTAGGATCTGCTGTATGGCCCTGTAAGTTGTACAAAAAATGGCAAGTGCTGGGGAGCACGGCAAGCCATTTTGCAGCTGGGAAACTGCACCAGGAGGCAGCAGAGCTCAGCTCCTAATTCCTGTAGAAACCTCGATGCCCTTTCACGTCACAAGTGAGGCTTCCTAACTACTGAAGAGCAGACTTTCTTGCTTCTCAGTGCACGAGGAGCCTGTCCCAGGCTGCTCTGACCTCTGGGAGCAGGAAACATAAAAGTTCCTGTGCTGCCCCCAGGCTCGGGACAAATTGCTTTGCCTTAGCTCTGGTGTGCAGATATCAGCATGCATCATGCCACCACTGCTTGGAAGTCAGAGCGCTTCCACCAGATAAATACAGCTGCTCTGAGACTTCCTCCTTCCTCTCTCTGCCAGCATCTCCCGAGGACAGACGAAGTACCATAGCTCTGTCATCTGCTGTTAAGTTTGCTCCTCTGTTTGTGTTTGCGTTTGTGTGCTCCATTTCTGTGTAGGAAACTCCCTTCCCTTCCCTGCTCCTGCATGTGCTGCCCCTTGCAGCCTGGCTTCCTCAGCACTGAGCAGCTGCAGCCTCTTTCTCTGCATTTTTTCATTTTTCTTTTTTCCTTCCCCCCACCTGCCGATGAATCACTTGGTGCACTGGGGAATGGGGTGACTTTGGTGCATCCTTTAAATGCGTTGGGTGCGTGGGCAGGGTTTAACCTGCTAATGCTGCACGGAGAAACCAGGAGCAAGAACTGCCGAGCTTTTGCACTGCTACAATGCAGCTGTGTGTTTTGTCCATCCCTGCTCCAGCCCAGCACCTTGGGAGGGTTGTAACAGTCCCGAGGTCCAGCCGCTGGTGCTTTTTCAAAGCAGACTGGATGAAGGTTCGGTAATATGTGTAAGGCAAAATAATTCAGTCACCTTATTTGCATGTTTCTCCTGCCAGACACACCAATAAACAGAAAAAAAACGTTGGATGAAGACAAGAGGAGTTTGCAATTAACACATTAAACAGATTGACCGATGGCAGGATCAAAAGCATTGCAGCCAAAAGCAGAGTAGGAAACGAACCACCCATGTGATGTGGCCGTGGCTCTGTGTTGATGATTTGATTTATGCAAGCGTTAAAGGCCCACAGGAAGCTGACGCTGCCATGTAAGCTCCTTCTCTTTTCATGTAAACTGCTTCCCCCAGTCTGGCACCAAGCAGATAACTTCTCTCTCCTCCGTGTCTTTTTATAACCGTGTAGTCTGCGGTATCTGATTCCTGCCTTTGCTGCGTACCCGCTCTCTGCTAAGCAAGCTTTTGTACGTGTGCCAGGCAGGATTTTGGTGACAAAAATCACTTTGTCACAAGAACTGTGTGTGTGCGCCTGATGAAATGCCTTTAACTGACAGAATATTTTCAGTCACGTGAACTTAGTCAAATATATGATATTAGGTGGATTAAACTGAGAATTTCATCAGAGGTTTTCCTCTAAGGAGAGAAATTCATTGATCCTCTGTGAAGTTGCCGAAACCCATGCAGCAACGAACAAGTCTGCCTTCACCTTAAAATTGCGACAGTGCTGTATTGGGGCGTGAAGAAGTAAGGGGAACTTGTGTTAGAGCTTAGCAAACGTGCTAAGCACGGGGAGGTTCAGGACCAGAGGTCTTCTGTGTGACGTGGTACCGCATGTGACCTGGCTTCTGTGTGCTGTCCCTGTGGCCCTCCCTGGCAAGAGGGGGGATTTTCTTCCCCGTATAACTTTCATGATGGAGAATTGGTCTCTGGCAAAAGAAATAACAATTATTTTCACCTTTTCTTCAAGACTTTCCTATTTCATGATCAGCTCTTCTAAACCTTCTCCTAGTGCAGGCATAGCTGCTGCTTTGTGGGTAGCAGTCCTAAGGCACGTGCGTGCTCTGCTTGTTCTTCTGCAGCACATTTAACATCTTTTGCTTGGTGGTAGAAGAAATTGGTTTGAGGGGAAGGAAGGAAGGATGGAGAGAAATTCATGTTCCTTTTACCCGGAGGTCATGGTGGCTGAAAACACTACTTGCTTTTTTGTATAGAGGTACCGAATAACATGCTGTCATCTCTTCTACCATCAGAAAGCCTCAGTTTTACATTTCGGGTCCCTCTATAGCTCGGTGATGGATGAAAAGGGACCCCCAGCATTAATCTCCGCCAGGGTCTTACGTACCACTATAATAATTAATGGCCAAATTATTCCTAGTATGTCTTTAGTAGCCTTCAGAGAGGCTCTGGAAGCCTTTTGCACAAGGGGATAAAAGCCAGCCTGTGGCGGTAGAGCAGGGGATGCATGACCACAGGCAAGGGGTGCGTAAGGAATTAATGCTGCATTGGTTAGCTGTTACCCCTGAGCTGCGACTCGGTATTTGTAATGAAAACACAGAAAATGCCACCAGGTATGCTTGTGATGTAAAAAAAAAAATAAATAAATAAAACCCTCACGCTTTTAAGTCTATTACTGAGTAATATATTATATATATAAAATATAACATCAGAGCTGGCACTGCTTTCCATTAGGGTGTTTTTTTCTTTTGCCAACTGATTTGTCTCTAAAATAAACAACCAGCGTTGAAATTAAAGCACATTAACATAGCTGATTTGTAAAGAAAAAGCAGAGTTAGCCAGGCAGAGTGGAAACATAAATAGAGAGACCAAATGTTATAATATAATGAAAGAGGATGCACCTGTTTAGGAAAAGACTGTCATCCCTCTGCATGCTTATGGGAACAGAGCAGTAGGCTCGTAGGCTGGCAGTGTATCAGAAATGCCACTGCCTAATACTGCAAGTATTGAGATGAAGTCCATTGGTCTGAATGCTCATCAGTTATAAAAAAAAAAAAAAAAAAAAAAAAAAAAAAAATTTGGAGTTTCATGGTCCATGGCAATTACCCACTTGAAAGGTCTCCCTGGAAATAATTCTCAGACAAGTTGTTTTGGTTTTGTGTGTGTGTGTTTGTTTGTTTTAATAATTGCTCTACAAATCTCACGCCAAGCCCTAGGAGTGGGGATAAGGGAGCCAAAACCTCCATCTCTTCCCCTGAAAAATGTCTGAATTCATGGAGGTGGTTTGGGGTTTTAATAACTCACAACACAGAAACTGAGAGGATGTGGTCACAGCCATGTAATTTAGGGGATGTGGCTGAGCATTGCTGCTTTCCTGTAAGGAGAGCTTTGAATAGGTATTAAGACAAATATTATTCAGTACAATGCACTTGAGCCACTCAGGGAAGTGAGGGAAGAATGAATTGACACCTGGATGCGGTGGGGACAGGGACGGTGACAACATGACAAATGAAAGGCGCAGCAGTGAGAGCAGATGTATGCTGGAAGGACAACATGATAAATGTGCATCTTGATATTTACAGTGCCTGAGAAAGCGCTCCCTGTCTGATATGAGTTCAGTAACTGCAGCAATGTTTGAGGTATGATGGTGACTTGATTGATTTAATTAGCTCTCATTAATGGCATTGAAGATAGTTCAACAACAAGCAAAGGAGAGTCTCACTGAAGCGTTGCATGTTAATTGCTTGACGATTTGTGTTATGGGACAGCTCTTTTGCATAAGTACAAATTAGATGGAGAGGTGTTTGGAAATATTGATGCCTACCCTTGCGGGGAGCAGGGGCTGCCCTTCCCCTGGCAGCACAGGCTCTGTGAGCCCCCCTCAGGGGTTTGCAACCTCGAGCCAGGCTCTGGCCACAGCCCACGGGGCTCCTTCCCCACTGCTGCGCACACACGTGAGTAGGAGGGACCTTGCAAATCCATACCCTTATTAAAGCTTATGAATTATTCTTTTGATCTGCATTGAATATGAGGAGAGAGCAAGCTGGCCCAGGTAAAATCAAAATTGCCCCTACAGCCAAATCTACTCTATATATATATATCAACCTGTCTCGTGACAGCGTTTTAAAATTCAATTTGGCACTTTCAAAATGACAAACTTTGGTCAAACAAGTCAATTTCCTCCCCATGCTTTTTTTTTGCATAAGAAGTAGCTAAATCTGGTACTGACTGACTCAGGTGGGAGTTCCCTGCCTCTACCCTGGGCTTCAGCGCTGTTTATAACTCTGCACATTTGGTGTTGCATTTCCCCTTCCAGACACCTTCGTGCTGAGCTGTTGGGGAGGTCTTTGCTGTCCTGCGCAGAGATGGGTTTGTTTGCTGTAAACTGGTGGTAAGAGCTGTTTGTTTTCTTCTTGCCCACGTAAGGAGGTGGAAGCAGGCTGAGGGCAAATGCAGAAGATGGAGATATAGGGTGGCCCAGAGGGACAGCATTGCAGAGGCTGGAAATGGGGAGCAGCAGGAGCTATATGGCATTGCCTAATCCTGCTGCTCCTGCTGGGGGAAAGCTGGGGCAGCGGCTGGAGGTGTCGGCATGCCCTTGCTGAGGGCAGGAGCACAGGGCTGTCTGAATCCCCTGTCCTGGAGAAAGGGTCTCCTGTCCCCATTGTAACCCTTGCTACAGCCACCAAATCCAAGGGCCCAGAGTGAGGTCCCAGCCTGGAAACTCTGCAAGTTCACGACAAGGGCTGCTGTAAGAAATCACATCTCTTTGTTTTTTAAAAATGGAGAAATAGGAACCATTCGTGCCTATGTAATGTACATAATCTTTACAAAGTGTCACGCTTTGGAACAAGCCAGTGACCAAGGTGCAGCTGAGTAACTGATCCTGGGGCAGAGGGGGATAGCAAGGGTTGATGCAATTAAAAATAGTATGGTTTTTGTGTGATTTAGGCCCACATAGGCCAATCTCTACTGAACATTGTGAGGGCAGAAAAACTCAAGCTAGTTGGACTCGTCTTTCACGACTGGGTGAAGCCCAGAGATGCTGCATGCTGGATTTCTGTCTGAGCGGGGGCTTTCGTTTTGAAAGCAGTTTAATATATCAGTCTCCACATCTGAGGTTTCAAATGGTCCAGCCTGGGACTAGCTGCTACCAGGTTCCCACCTCCCGTAGTGGACACTGGGCTCAGGAATGGTGGGAGAAATGGGGCGTGAGTACCTGCGCGTGCTCCCTGTGCTCCTGGCAAGGCAGGGCTTTCCGGGCTGGAGGTCGCATCCTGTTCTAGTCTCGCTCTTTTTGTGCTTTTGACCCTACAACTATCTGTAAAAGGTCTCACATGGTCACCTTGCCCAAGTTGTTATTAGGGCCAGGGCTACTGTGACAGAGCTGGTGTGTGCTGGAGAGGCATCTGAGGGCCGTACTTCTGCAGACCCAACGGGCTGGTGTCTCCAGCTTGGCAAGAGGCTGGGGAGGAAGGCTGTCTGCTGCTGCATGAGGTGGAGAGAGTGCAGTTATTTTTGTGGGTGAGAAGAAATGTGAGATGGCACTTGTCTTAGCGGTGGAGAGAAATTAGGCTGTGTCTTTATGGATAGAGCGTGGAGCAGACGCACCTCCTGCAAGCTATACCTCCTGATTACACAGGTCGCTGAACTTCGTTTAACCTGCAGCTTTCGGAGTGTGATGGCATTAAAGGGGGCTGAAAAAGGAGCTTCTCTCCCTTGAGAAATTCTAAGATGTTGACCTGTTTTGTCCTGAAGTGAGGCAAAACAGAATGAAAATGCTGAATTTTTGCAAAGGCAAAAAACATTTTGTCTTCATTTCATTGTTGCTTTTTACTCAGTCAGGGAGGAAACTGATGGGACTATAAGTGACGTGGGTGGATTAGCTGTCACCTGCTGGCGAGGGGCTGAGTCCATGAGGACAACTGACTGGCAGGAGTGAGCAGTCTCTCCCCTTCACTATTTCAAAGGCTAGACACTTGGGTGTTGTTAGAAGATTTTGGTATGTTTTAACCAATATGCCCTTTTTTTTTTTGTGCAAAATGACAGGATTTCTGCACAAAATCCAGGCCCACTCTGGGGAGGGGGAAAAAAAAATCTTTATGACTAACACCACTGAGCTTCCTGAGGTGTAACCCTTTGTCAAGCAACTATTTTCTAAAATACAGTCCCTCAGCTCATAGATTTGATGAGGAGATTAAAAAAAAAAAAAGTACTTCAGATGTCGTCTTTTACATGCTGTGCCTTTTCTACACCGAACATGAAAGCTGGGCTTTTCCTGAAATTGTCTCTTGTCCTGTTTAAATCCTATGGAGAATTTGTTTTAATAGTAACTTGTCTAAAGAAGCGAGTTTCATTATCTAAGAACAAAAGGGTCCCCGGCTTTTGAAATACACAACCTGCCCATGTGACACAGACACCCACTCCAAGCAGGAAGGGTGTGAATCCTGTTGCTCTTGACCTAGAGAAGATGTTTGAGAAACACCTTGGCCTTTAACACCACTCAAATACTGGTATTAAAAGCCCTGATCTGATGTTTCCAGCTGAGCAAAATTCTTTGTTGTGGTTGAGGAGGGGGTTGTTACTTGTCCTTTTGTCAGCTGTATCTGGGGAGTTCTTAGCAGTTTTGATAAGGAAACGAGTTCAGGATAAGCAAGCTGCAATGGGCCAAGTACAATTATCAAATCCAGGTTGTTTGAGAGCTGGGTATCATATTTTTGGTGGGATAGATGCAATAACTTCACTTGTGAAAGGACTGTGTTGTAATTTGATGGAAACTTAATGCACAAAGTAGCATGGATAAATAGAGCTTTTTGTCAGAGCTTTTTGACTGAGTTGGTAAAGTCCTTTAGCTGTCTGCAGGTGACAGCCAGGAAAGAAGCCTCTCTCAGTAAAAATCCTTCAATTCCATTGTTATGCAGAAAAAAATCAGGCGACCAAAGGCATGCGTCTGCATTGACCTACTCTCTACTGTGAATAGGAAGGCTGTATCTGCAGCATACTCTGTCCTTCAAAAGTTGTCTTGACTTTCTCCTTCTGAAGAATGAAGGTAACTGGCTTTGTGAATGAAGCTGACTTCTTCCAGGCTTTTACTTACCTATTGCTGAGGCTCCTTGGCCCTTTTTTTAAATTATTTTTATTTAATGGGATAATGAAAACACAAAATCTAGACATTTCAGCAAACTAACTCTTGGTTTGATATTCATGAATCTGGTTACACTGATGATTCTGCCCAACACGTTTATCTGGAGGTTTTTTCACACAATCCTATTTGGACATGTGTTGTTGAGGGTCTTTTTTCCTCAATTTCCTGAAATCTAGGTGAGGATGATGTGCTTTCACCATTATACTCCATTTCCCATATTGAGTGAGTTCCTAATAGCTTTATAGAATGAATAATAGCTGAGCATGGAGGCATACGCTCAGAGCAGCACAGAGGGAGGCCAATTGGAGAGGGAAGAAAAGCTAAGAGCTGCAATTCTGCAGAATACGTTCTCTCTGTACATTCGACCCAGTCTTCTGTAGATGCAAACCTCAGCTAATTCTTGCTGTTGCGCTACCAATTTTACTGCAGCAGCAGTACTGATGGAATTGCTCGGCAGTAGGGCGATGGCTTCCCACCAGTCTCTGTGCCCCAGCCATCAAATACAATTTCCCCCTCGTCCTACTGAGCCCCGAGCCACTTTACAGGGGTCTAAAAGAAATTCATGTGGAGCTGAGCTTTAATAGCACCAAGGCTGCTGTGCCCACACGGCCTTTCCCTCGTGCACGTGAGATCTCTTTGTGACTGTGGAGGAAGGGCAAAAAATTTTAGTCTCATTCCTACTCTTAGCCTCTGCTACGTTATTTTTAGGCAGAAGTACTTGGGGCACCTGATATTCCAGCGAGGGTGCTCACAGGCTCTCTAGCATGCTTCTCCAGGAGACTGTGGATGCTCAGCAGCCAGCAGCGTGCCTGTGACAGCTCTGGCTGTTCATGCCTCGTCTCAAGGGCTGAGCTGCATCTGACAATACGAGGTTCACAGCTTCATCTATAACACATCAGAAAACATTAATGCTAATTCAGAATATTCCAGAGTTTTGGGAATAACCGCAGCTTCTCAGCTATCCGCAGCATGTTGCGTGATGGCCTCGTATCAGCATAGCTTTAAGAAACAACCTGCCTGGTTTGGCAGTCTTGCTCTGGAGACCAGCTCAGCTTTAACTGTGACCCATGAATAGGTTTGGGGGATAAAAATATGGTACCAACCTTGTTCTGCAGCTCCCAAGAAACTCTTAAGAGAGTTAAGTGCTTTTTACCAAGCCCTGTTGCAGTGTCCCCTGTACATAGATCAGAGCTGCTTGGCCCCTGGTTATGTCTCGCTGGAGAAGCATTAGATCAATGAGAAAAGTGGTTGGTGTCAGGGATGCTGGCAGGTGTAGGCATCACGCTGTCATCCAATTTTTGAGTTAGGAAAGACCCTTGCTAGGAGAGCTCTCTGAGAGTGCTTAGGCACTCATTGCCCACTGTCAAGAAGCTGGCTGCCAAATCAAGGAGGTGACAAAAAGCCAATTCAAAATCACTGCTGGGCTGGCCAGCGGAGGGGCAACTGGATGATGTTTGCTCTGTGCAGCGATGCAATGCCTTCGGCAAGCCAAGGGAAAAAAGGCATTTGCTCTTGCATTCATAGCATGCTCTTGCTGAGATGGTAAAGCTGATAGTCTGTCATAATTAATGCATCATTATCTTGTCATTACTCAGGTTGTCTAAATGTCGATGCTCATATTATTTCTGACTGATAATGTAATGTACAAAAGCACAAGTGTGCAGGTATTGAAGATCATTTGATGCAGTACCCAGGTAGGCACAGGAGCACTGTGTGATCATATGCCTCAAGCCCAGCTGCCCTGGAAAGCAGCAGGGTTTGGAAATCCAACTTGGGTACCTACAAGGAGGCTGTTAAAGGATGTGCTCATCCCAGGACCAGCATGCAGGGAGATCACAGGGCACGTGCACGGAATTAGAGACCTAAAGTTTCAAGTCACATATGAGCTCTCTCATATTTTTAATTTTCAAATCTTACAGGGCTCTGATTTCTTTTCTTTTTTTTTTCTCCCCCTCTCCTACCTCTTCTCTAAAATGCCCACTGTCTGCCAGCTGGACCATTCCATGCTATCTCACACTGAGCTGTTGCATGCTGAGCACATGCAAACAAAGCTGACCAAAAAAATATCCGTAGTGTAAGAAGCTGTACCTCAAAAGATAGCAACAGAGAAGTCCCAAACTGACCATGTTGTAGAGTTTGGCACTATACAGTTCACCATCCATGTTTTGACCATGCTACATGTCTAAAAGGAAGCTTCACAGCTTTCACAGAGACAGTGTGCTACGCAGTGACCTCTAATACCCAGAAGTGTTTTAGAGCAGTCTCAAAGTACTTCAAAAGAAAGAGAAAGCATCACCATTTTGAGGACGAGGATTAAAGTTGAAGCAAACCAGATGCCAAACCACAAATAGCAGCTAAACCTCCAGCTCTGTCCTTGCCTGGGGGTGGCTTTTTCTTTCTTCGTGCCAAGGGTGTCTTGATCCACGCAGACTCCTTCTGCACCATTCAAATGCATAAACCTTTACCCTGTGAAAAAGCACGGTTGCCTGTCCTGGAAAACATTGTAACCCAGCCTCCAGACTACCACCCAAACCAAAGTAGCGTGCCACATCTGGAGTGGTAGCATCTGATGCTGCCAGCAGGGTGGGTACCGCTGCTCCAAAGGAGCAACAGTGGCAGGGAGAAAATTTGGTGTTGACTGCTGTTTCTCTCTCTCTCTCCCCTTCTCTTTTTATTTCTTTCTCTAAGGAAATGCGTTCATCTCAACTGATGATTTAAGAAAAACAAAGCAGGGGATGGAAAAGGGCAGCAAGTTTCACAGAATTAAAATGAAATGGTAAACTTAGAGCTGGATTGCAGTAAAAATCTCAAGGCTCAGAGGAGGCTGGGCATTTCTGATGCCTGTTCGGAGATGGATGCTTGTTTGTTTTCCCTTAGGAAAGCTATGATCAGACCTGCCTCAAAAGAGGCAAATAAGAATGTCTCAGGGTTGATCAGCACGCCGAGAAATTTCTGGCCTCGCTGCATGGAATGAGGCTTCACGAGGCAGGTGGCTGTTCGTGGGTCGTGTGGCAAAATGAGCTGGCAGAGGCAATCGGGAGGACTCCACCTGATCGGGGTGGGGAGCGAAGCAGCTCAGCACCAGGGCATGCAGATGAAGCCTGAGTGTTTGGCACAGGTCTGTGAAAGCTTGGCTGTTGGGATCGTGGGAATACGCTGCCTCAGCTCTGCTTATGAAGGTCCAGCAAGCAACTTGTGAATTCTGCATGCATCGGTGGCCAGCATAATTGAAATCTCTGATAAAATATAAATTAACAGAGGGAAAGTGTTCCTTCTTGTTCCATCTGAGGTATTTGCTTCAACTTTATTATCCAAGATGACTGTGAAGAGTGAGCGGTGAGACCCCAGTATCCCTGATGCTGATGAACAGAAACCTCTGATGTCACGGGGTCAGAAGAATGTTTCCTAAAATGGAGGATAGTTTTAATAATTGATATATATATCAAGAAATTGGTGATAATTGTTTTCACAGTGTCCAAAATTGCTCCAACAAATGACACACAATACCTGCCTGGTTTTGCTTATAATTAAGGAGCCCAGTGCTCTTAATTGGACAGATAAGTGGGAGGCCCTGATTCAACAGCACACTTGTGAATTCCATCATGCGAAAAGTTCCCCTGGAGCCAAAGAGAGGATGTTCCCTTGGCTACAGAGGGATATACTTAAGTGCTTTTCTGGATAGAGGCCATCAGGAGTCAGATAGAAGGATTCACAGAAGCAAAGCTATTAGACCAGTAAAGCTGCTTAGCTAATGGTCTTACAGAATGGGATCCTAATTTCACGAATAAATACGAGAATGGGAAACAGCAGGCTTGTGGTCAAAGGAATAGGGCTCTGCATGTCTCCTAGCAGAGACACAGGCCCAGGGTGATGGCATGGTGGTTCTTTAATTAAATTTTTTAGCTCGCTATGTGTCTTAATCTTGTGGGATAAAACATCTTGCTTGGCTTGCTGCTGGCTGGTTCTGCAGGAGATCATAGATATGAGAGTTAAGCCTGTCCCGTGTTATTTACTGAAATGTCAGAAGTTTCTATTCTGTTATTCCAACCATTATTGTCTTGTTACGGCTCTGAGAGAGGCTGTGAGCAGCATTCAAGAAACAGGCTCTAAAGAGGGCTATATGATTTTATTGGTCCCATTTGAAAGATTACATTCCCTCAACTCCTCAAAAAAAAAAAAAAAAAAAGCTGTGATCTCCATCTCTTCCCACTTGGTATTTGCAATATAGCCAGCTTTGTAGAGCACATAATTACAATACCTGAGCAATAATATTTCATTTGGACTTGTAAGGGGCCTTCAGCCCCCCAGAAAAGCAAGGGAACTGAGTTTTTCCATCTTCAGCAATGTGAAAGGATGCTGCTAGGCAGGCTCTTTGGGGGTCAAGGGGTTTCAGCCCATCTGCTGAAATAACTCAGGACCTTTTACCCTGCAGGCTGGAAGAAATGGCATCCACAGCTAGTGGTGCCTGGGGTCAGGGAGAGAGGGACCAAGCTGAAGAATGGATACAGGCTTGTGTGTCACTAAATTAATGTACCTGCTCTGCAGTGGGATACTCACATCAGTGTCATTACTGTCATCTGGCACCACTGCAGCCATTAAGTGACAAAGTGTCTGTCACATTTCATTTACCAGGCTTTGATGACAGATTTGCCAAATAGTTGCATGGGTTGATGGGCTGTTCTCCCACATAACTGATGTGGGAGCAGGCGGTAGGTCCTGACTATTGAGGTGTGTGTAATCGTCCGCTGCTGTGAGACCATCGAAGGTTTGGGCATCCCCCATGCCTCTGCTGTACATTCCTGCTGTATTTCAGGGGGTGTGGTAGTTAGAGGGAGCTGGGAGAGGTGATTTCTCTGCGCTCTACATCTCCCACCCACTTAGTCATGGTCCCATGATAGCCATGGAGGGAGCACTGCCTAGGGGCTGTGTCAGAGCCCTGGGTCATGGTGGGACAGGCCCTCAGCCAGTGATGGCTTGGCCATCCCTGCCCGTGTGCCCACGAATTGTGGGTATTCCCCTGTGGGAACAAACTCCTGTTGCCTAAGGTCTGGTTCAAGATAAGTACAGTGAAGCCTGGAGATCCAGCAGTGCACCTCAGGGGCTTTGTGTTAGCTTTGCAACTCATGGCTGAACCTCACTGAATCCATGGAGGAAGCAGGCTTTAAAATCCAGACCCAACAACAAACCAGAGGAGGTGTACATAATAGATGCCATTGGTATGCAGGAGAGAATCTAATGGCCAGGATCTGAACCTGTGAAATCACACAGTGTGTAAAGATTGAGGGGGACATGGGCCACCTCTTCTACTCCTTTGGCTGAGACTTTCCGTGCAGAGTAGTATGATATGTCCCATGTTTACTGTAATTACAGTGCTTCCTAATCTAAAGTAGAAACTCGACTAGCCTTTGGAAACTCAGTGAGTGGTTCAGTGAGGTTGGGCTGAATGACTGGATTTTGATGCATGTGGATTCCCAGCTTCCCTGGAAACCAATATCAAATGTACACTTTGGCATCTGAAATACTTCTAAAATCTGTCCCTAAATGTATTTATCCTGCAGAAAGTGTCTGCGTTGCATTCAAAATGTGGAATTTATGACAAAATGTGTCCTGTGGCAAAGCATTAGCGCTACTCACCCTTAAACACTGGTTACACTGCAGAGACCACTGGGAAAAAATATATATATACAGAGATTTTTTTTTTCCTGAGCAAAATAGATAAATTCCCTAATCTCCATAGAAAGTCCTTCTGGACTATGTTGACAATAGAATGTTATTGTCTCATATGATCAGTAATCCTGAATAGTTTTAAGAAGCAGAGTTTGGTTAGTGTACGTGTGTGGTCGGATGCAGCTGTGTTCGTCTGCTAATTCACTGTCCTGACCTCTCAGCGTAATCATCGCCCCGGTACCACAAGGTTTGTCCGAGATCCAAGACGAGCTGCGCTTCGTGCCCCACACTGGGACAGGCTGTGGGGGCTGGCTTAGCAGTGCCCTGTGTGTTGTCTTGCAAAACCCTCTGTTTTTTGCAGCGCCCCGTTTGGGGTGCCCATCTGCACCCTCACCACGACCCAACCAGGGCAGTGCAGGCCTCTGGAGCAAGTCCCCGTGAGAGCTGTTTGCATCTCCAGCCTCTCTCAATAAAGCTGTAGGACTCCCTTCTTCACCTTACTTTTGGTGCGGTGCCAGCAAAAGCAGCACTATTAAAACTAATTAGATAAATATATATGTATTTCGTAATCAGGCAGTTAATTATGGCTTAGGGAGCAGATGGCAGTCCCTGGCATTTACTCTACCTATTCATAGCTGTTTTAAAGTGAAATATATACATTGCAGCTAATTATGACCCAGTGTAAAACGTGTAGGTAATTGTGAACTTAGCCCTTGTCTCATTGTATGTTATTTGTGTGACGAGTCCAAGTGATTTGGGGAAATCTGTAGGCAGAGGTCCCTGTGATCATGCCTCTCTCCTCCTCTCTCCATCGTTTGGATGGCAATGCCTCTCACTTCCTATTACTGTTCTTTCATAGGAGAGCTGAGGCTATCATTTACACTTCTTATTAAAAGATTGTAAATGTTTAACTCTGTCTTCTTAAAATCCAGGTGGACGGTATAGAAATAATAAGATCCCTACTGCTGCTGGAATAATTTGGAGACAGGAACCCTTAAAAACAACTAAGAAACCTTTGTCTTCATTCCAACCTCATCTGTAAAACTCTCTTGCCAAGGCCAGTGAAATGTTGTATCATCTTTTTGAACACACCCCCAAGATGGAGCTGTCAGGAAAAAAAAATTGTAAAGTTGTAGATTCGGAAAAGTTTGAAAACTAATATTGAAAACAAGGAGGCTGAGTTTTGGCATCTGACATGCGGTGCACCCTCGTACATTTTGTTAGGATCGCTTCCTCAGCAGGAGAGGGCCACCCCCTGCCTTGGAGCATTTGTGATCTCTTTGATGTCAGACTAGGAGAGCATCAGGTCTAATTTAATTCCAGAGTGTGAAGAGTGCTGATTTCACGAAGGGAGATCAAGGGAGTTGTGAATGAAATATCAGAGGGCTATCGGTCTACGTGCCTGATGAGCCCTTTCTTCCCCTACCAATTAACTTCCAAGGCACTTCACTCCTGCTTGAATCATGTTTTCAGAAGTGAAGGAGGAGAAAACCCCACATTGTGTCCTGAGGAGTATTATGGTTTCCTGCATTGGTCACAAAGCCTGAAAACAGTAGAATAAATCCATAGTTGCTTACCAGATCAAAAGTGCTGCCACAGCACAAAGCTGCTTTTAAGCAAGCAAGAAGCCAGATTTGAGGCCACCGTTGGGGTGGCGGGGCAGACAGTCCTGCATGCCTTGTTCCTTCTAGTCCATGCTATGGTGGAACAGGAGAGAGGTTCCCCTACAGAGCAATCTAGAGCTTGGCTCCCCAGATTCCCTTTTGGGGACGCCTGCCCTGCTCATGTACACTGGCAGCTGCCTTTACAGACTTACTGCCTTATTCTGATATCTAAACAGGTTAGCAGAAGTGCCGTCCAAAAACTCAAATAGCAAGGTAAGTCTATCTTTGCAGGCAAAACGCCTTAAGCCTTGTAGATCATGACACTGAATAGCTACAAGGAACCGAAAACAGTTCTTGAAGTTCATGCTCTCTCTTTTCATTTAAAAAAAAAAAAAAAAAAAAATTTAGTCTCTACATTCCTGGGTCAACTGTATTCCTGTGTTCCATTGTTCACTGTATGTATGAAATGCTTTATTTATCCTAAAAGCTTTAGAAATTTCTAAACAGCTTACATAAAATACTGAGAAAGGAAATGACTTTCTTTTCTGTTTTTAGATTGTGACCGAACAAGCAGAATATTTGGGAACATGCAGTCCGGATATTTACCATTGATTAGGTCCATGTGGATATAGTCATATTCTGGTGACAGGTTCTCTTCTTAGAAATAAGTAGGATAATGGTGTTTTGTCCCATACACAGTAAAATGCTGAGACTTAAGCAGTGGAACAAAATGATTCAGCAGAGCAAGATGTGTTTGTTTTGTTTCTTTCTTTGTTTTTCCCCAAAGAGTAGTAGTATTAAATTTAAAATGTTTCATTTCAAAGCTTGGACTCGAAAGTGGTATTTTTCATTTAGATTCTCTTGATGGAGAGATAAAAATAACCAAAAGTGATATTTTCCCATAGCTTGAAATTTTCTGGTGAATCCATTAATTCTGATGGTAAAGTTATATTAAAGAAAGAAAGTGATCATTGTTTCAAATAAAGAAGATAAAAATGGAAGGATCCTGGGCCAAGCAAGAGCTATTTGTAGTTTAGGAGCATCTAACAGAGCAAGATAGGGAACTGGTTCCAGAAGAAGTCCAATTTCATATGAAAATGATGAAACAACAGGGTGGGGTTTTTTGTGTGTTTTTCTGTTTCTTTTGTTTTGTTTTCCTTTTAGTCCTGGTCCAAGGCATGTAAGGAAACTGGAAGATGAGTCCTTGATTACATCAGTCAGATGTCAAGGATACTCCAGCAGAATGTCCTCTGCTGTAACCTGTGGCCATTATTCATTGTGTTAAATAAATGATAAAAAGTAAGTACAGGAAATTGCCATTTTCATAAATGGGCAGAGACTGCAAAACTAAAAGCACTTTCCTTTGGCATTACTGTTGCCAGAGTTTTAGGAAGACATCTCTGTATTCTCCAGCCTCCAGGGACCCCTGCACAAAAGCATCCTCTATTAAACTCCAGCATCTCCCCTTTCCTATCATTTTCCAAGCCTTATGGGGAGCATGCTGCTCTCCTTCATTTTGCCCAGCTTTGTCCTTTGTAACCTTCTCAGAAGCATAGAGAAAATCAATTGAATTATATTTGTTTTGGGGGGATTGGAGAATAATGGAAGCAGCTCTTATGGATGTGACACAGACTGCATCCATTCATCCCTGAGGCACGATGAATGGAGGTGTGAATTGATTTTGACTACACTACCTTCAGAGCCAGGACTTCAGCAGGAGTCTTACAAAACAAGACAAATTGTGTTCTGCGTTGTACAGAATTAGTTCTTTGTTCTTTAAGCACACCTTATGCTGAATAACATGCAGGCGAGTTGTATTAGAGAACCTGGAAACCCTGGTAGTTTCGGATGCTCTGAAAAGGCATCGGGGAAATCGTAGTCTAACACATGCTGTCAAATTCACCTGTTGGGTGGTTTCGCAATGAGTCCAATGAGGTCAGCCTTCTTAATTTGTTAACTGTGGTGCATAAAATTTCTGGTTTTGTGATTTGTCTTTAATTTATTTTCTTAAAGAAAATTTCTTCTTAAATCATAATTTATTTTTCATTTATTTAAACCAGAACATTTCTGCCATCGCATACAAAAATACAACTAACAACACTACTACTATGTAACTACACAACTATTCTGCAGGCTAGTAGCCACTTTAACTGTACGGGGATGCTCTAAATTTTCCTGTAATGATCAGTTACTTCCAACCTTCCTAACACTGTGAGTAGTTATTGTATATCTGTTGAAAATGCTAGCCTAATCTGTCTAAAGGCTGTTTGCTGTCAATCCTTTTATAATCTCTAGCCTTTTTCTTTTGTCTCAGTGTACCATAAACTTATATGTATGTGTTGAATTGAAGTTGAACTGAGCAAGCATCGGTCATTCACATTTTATCAAGAAGCTTAAAAAACATCTAGGTTAAAACATCCAATATCCTAGTACTCCATAAACTACATGATACCAAAAAGGGGGGGGGGGGGGGNGGGGGGGGGAAGCCAGATCTAGAAAAACCTAAATTAAGACTTAGCGTAACACATCCGTTTATTGGGAAGTATATTTAATTTTCTACTAAAAACGTGTTCAGTATCTTCCCAAGGTTAAGTGAGTTTTGCATCTTAACTCAGTTAAATTTGAGAGACTTGTGCACCTGTTCCCCCCATAAAAGCCTCTGACAATTCAGAGAGAAAAATATAGCAGAGGTTTGTTACAAAAGGATTGCACTGGCCAGCATTCTAAAGTGATGTGGCAAAACTTGTCTTCGAAATCAATGGCCTGGTTCCGGGGATTTACCATTTTCAAGGCAGTCATAAGAAACAGGAGAAAACATTCCCAAATTCAAGTCCTGTGAGCACATGCAGGGTTCCAGCCCCTGGAAACATCCTCTTGACACTTTTTTTTCTTTTTTCCCCCCTCTAACTAAAATTTGGTGCTGCTAATCTAGCATTGGACCTAATAATCCGTTCTTCATTCATAATTTGGACATAATTGCTATCACAGTACAAATAATAAAATTATTATATTGTAATGATCATGTTGTAAACTCTTGGAGAAAGAAGCACTTAAGAGGGAAGAGCTCTGTACAACCTCAAGCTAATCAAACTGCCATTGAACTTAGTGCTTCTGTGACATTGTTAATAATAATAAATGCAAACTGATGTATCCTGCTCCAGCAGGTAATTATACTTGACCAGGATGAATTGATTTGTTTTGTGTTCAGTTGAGCTGAACTGACATGCAAGTGACATCGAATAAGTTTATGGCACCTGTCACTCACCCCAAATAAATGACCTTCTCAGAGACACAGAATTAATTTTCTGTTTAAAGCGAAATGTTTCTGATATGGAAGGCAACTACGTTATCCACCTTAGCTTAGGAAATGGAGCATTTTTCCCTCAATCTAAAGGTTAAAGGAATGCATAAATAATATTTAATATATATTATCTATCAAATCTTTGAAAATTCAAATGGTTTCATGAATCTTGAAGAATGCCTATCCTCAGAATTGTGATTTGTGAGATAGTTTTGTTTTATCTTTGATATTTAATTGCCTAGTTTGTCTGAATGCTTCCTGAAAGTGCTCTGATTTGTATCAGCTCACAAAAAAAAATTAAAAATGCAGACTTGTAGCTATGGTGTGTATAAACTTCCATTTCATCACCATCAGCCTCCGGCTGGAAAGCCATCGCTCCCTTTAGTGGCAATCTGCTCCATTTTCCACCCAAGTGCAGTCAGAGTTCACACTTGGTTTAAAGACGAGTATTGCAAGAGTCAATTATTTGCCAGTCATTTCAGGTACCTTAATTGTATTTACCCAGCTAATTTCTGTGCTCCTAATTTAGTGAGTATTTTGAAAAGTTATCCTGTAAAGTTCCAGGGCATTAGGTGCTATAGATGGTGTCAGTCCACCTTTGCTCTGTATGCTGTGAATGTTTTGTGCTGTAACCTCCCACTAGCAAGAAAACCAATATTTTAAGTCCAATCCTGTTATGGTGTTCAAGTTCACCCTGTTGAGATGTAAATATTTTAATCTCCTCTGGAACTAAAAGCAAAGGAAGAAACCTTGGTGGTTTGTGTAAATGGATTTAGATCTTGAAGGATGCAACAACACATTCTGATATTTAATGATAAACAAAATATACTTAATATCCTGTTTTGTATTGAAGTGACACAGGCAGCCAGGGCATACCGTCACAAAGCCCAGTGCCAACTTTTCAGTGGCACAAGAAGACAGGGAAGGAGACAGCCCCTTTGGATTTTCTGTAACAGTGTGTTTTTCTGCTGAAACATGGTTAGCTTTCTGCCCGGGAGAAATCGATGGACAGGGAGGAAGGGTAGTGGAAGCTATTTGGGTGGCTTTTGTAGGCATCGATTCATGTGGCTTGTTTTGTCGTGGCAGTCTAAAGAAAGCTTAATTTTTTTCTGTTAGCTCTTGGTGTCAGAGCTCTCCAGACCAGATCCACAGCCCTACTGCAAGGAGTGTGGCACTGAGTCATTGCCCTCCCATTTTCCACCTTTCTCCTCCCCACATCGCTCTTCCAGTCCGTGTGGAGTGAGGAAACTTCATGGGCTGATGGACTAATATTCCAGCACCACAAGGACCACCATCATTTTTTCTCAGTTACAAAAAAAAAAAATGAGAAAAAAAAATATTGCTGTAATGTGTTCTGTTTCCTTCGGGGATGAGGATGGAGACAGACCTGGGTGTGGGGCACGAAGCTCAGAGAAGCGTGAGCTACCTGCGTAAATTTTGCTCTACTATAGCTGTTCTGGGGTGATGTTGATTTGCCAGAATCCATCCTGTCCCAACCCGGCTATGTGAATTGAGATACCAGGTACGAGCCTCTCTGTGACTCCAGAGAAGGTGTTAAAAGCTCTGCTAGCAAATGGCAGCGCTGCCAGACAGCTGTCCATCACTTGCTTATTCTTATTCCCCAACCAGAACAATTTTTTCCAGACACCAGTGGAGAGTGTCAGTGAGTGAAATAGGTTTTGCTGGTGAACCACGCTCCTATTGAAGCGCTGCTGCTCTGATCCCGTCCCTTAGTCTGCAGCGTGGTTCCTCCCTTGGGAGGCCTGGGGCAAGCTTTGGGTGTGCTGCGGTGCATCTTTCCTTAAGCAGTGCGGGCAGAGGGATGTGACCCTGAACACGGCTTGAATTGTGAAATCGGTTCCCTCCTCTGCCACTGTTTGTTTGCAAAGGGGAGATAACAATACTTCTTTTGCCTTCCTTCAAACGCTTCTGGCATTTTTGAGCTGCTGTGAGGTTATAGTGGCGGAAGCACTTTTGGGGAAGGCTGGAGGGGAGGAAGTGCTGTAGTCTTGTTGCATGAGCTCAGTTTGCAACTCGTGTAAGAGAAATTGTCATTCGTGGGTGGCCTGGAGAAATGCGTGGGGTGCTCCCCATTTCTCTCAGCATTCATCTGAAGAGCAGTCTTCCTCTCCTCTTTGAATCTTTGATCCTGAGCTACTCCAATAAATTCAAATATGCTTTTTCAACCATGATTGTGTCACAGGGCTATGTAACACAAGGGATTGGTATGAGGTGACCTGGCTTGCAGGGTGTCTTAGGTATACACTGTACATAATATACCCTCTGAATAATAAATATATGCACCACTATTGCAAACCAAACAAGGTATCTGGCTAAAATCTCCAACTTAAGCTGTAAGATATGTTAAATGTGACTGAAAATTTGTACAGTTTCACAAAAGTGAAAATCATGATGGTACAATTCATGAAAATATAACTTGTTTGCAGTTGAAAATACAATTTTAATGCTTTAAGAACATAATATACCCACTACTCTGTAAGTCTCCAATCAAGTTCGTCTTCCTCCAGATAGCTCTTGATGCTATAAGCCATGTAATTAATAATATATTGTCTTATGTTGTCAGCCATCTATTTTAAGATTGCTTGAAATTGTCTCAAGGGAGCAATATAAATAATATAGCAAAGGAATAGCCACTCAACCTTCTCAGTCTTTTAAATTGATATTTAATACAAAATAACCAAAGCTACATCATTTAACCCTTTGGGGGAGGGAGGCCTAGACAAAGGTTTCAAATGCTTTGGGTGAGTTCTCCCATTGCCCCATATCATATAAAAGTACCACTGTAGCTGAACACCCTCACTAGTGCGAACAGGGGAGAGAAGACAACAGGGACAATTCTTTCCATCAGCATTAGGCTTCCAAATCGCAAATGTGAAAATAATAGATAATAACTTGGAGGAAACTAATTTAGTGGCAATTTCTATGAAGCCAGTGGTCCCTGCCACAATGCCCATTTAACTTAGCACAGTAGGGAGTCTGAAAATATAGACAGTAAAATTCCCCTTTCATAATGGATGAATTAATTTAGCCAGCCTAGTTAATTCAAATGCAAATTATGTGTTGAAAATGTCTATTATTTATTGCTTCATCTAAGACTGTTTCTCTGTTTCTCTCAATTTCTGAAGCACAGCAGAGAAGTGCTGAGCTACCAAACGCTCTCGTAGACACCAGCCAATTTTAGTAGGTTTTCAAATGACGTTTGTTTTTTGTTGTTGTTGTTGTTCTCTGCTTTAAACCTAATTTTGGTATTGTTTATTTGCTTTGACTTGTTCGTGGTTTCCAGCTGTGGCATGTTGCCACTGCCAAGTGGTTCATTTTCAAGCAAGCAGTTTGATATCAGCAGGAGGAACACCTCGTCCCAGCTGGATGACCACTGCCAATTACATGCTGAATTTTTCTTCAGGTCTGGTTGGAAAGCAACTCTGTCCTGTTCTGAGTATGTTTGCACATATACTTGCATGTATGTGTACGCACACACGTATCTACATGTATAGGATTCCTGTTGGATATTTGCCCTTGGGTAATAGTATGTGGTGTTCCTCCTCTCCACCAAATAATTTTGGGTACCTTTTGTATCTGCATTTTGTTTATTAATATTGTGTATTTCCTTTTATTTCCTGGGGAACACTTCCCCCATAATAACTGAGTGTGGAGAGTAGCTCTGTGTTACTAGCATCCCCTCCAGAGCAGAGGTTTTCATTTGCGTAGTAGGAAGGTGGCAGTGTTTGAACCGTCAGCCAACTGCTCGGGGGGAACCCACTGCAGACCTCTAACAAGAAATGCTGGAGGACTTCCTCCAGAAATAGGAGGTGGCCAATCAGGAAATCAGGTTGCAATTTTGTAGGGAGTGGATGATGATTAAAGTGGTTTGTATTCAACAGCAAGGAAAGTCCATTCTCATTTACACTGCAATCATATTTTTCTCTACCACATATAAGGGGAAAAATGCTGGGTTTTGTTGTTTTTGTTTCCACGTACACAGATGTGGTCAGACACCCTTGCAAGGACTGCCAAATTGTTTCTTTTCACATGAAGAACATTTTTTTTTATTAGATGTGACTCTCTATTTACCATTTTCCCTCAGTGTTCTCCAAAACAGTGCTTATAATGGATGAGGGAAGTGCTATGCTCCTGTCCCTCACCCAGGAGTGATTCTTCATTTACGATCCTGAATAAAACTCTCAATCTCACTGGCTTTCCTGGCTGGAGATGCCAGAAACCAAAGAGCCAGCCCAGAGCTATGCTCTGTGAGGCCTCTACAAAGCAAACTGGAGAAGAGCACCTGAAATGCCATTTATTTTTCCCCACTCACATTCCTTTGAGTGGGAACTGCTTTCCCTTTCAAACAGCATCTTTCTGCCCTGTGCATGTCATCCAGATTAGACATGAGAGTCAAGTTGTGCATGTCACATTGCTATGATCCATGTCTTCTCTAGCGCTTGTCTTAGCCATGTTTCCTCAGCACTGATGGTTTTTAGCTGCTATTTCTATTCTGCTAGCAAGCATCAGGAAAGCATTGCCTGAAACATGCAGCTGGGAGAGCAGGATATGAAAGGGAGGAAGACAGGGACCTTTGTTTTGTGCTTTTCACGTACTCTGATATTTACAAAGAACTTGGATATTGTGGGTTCTTGGAATTTAACTCCAAAAACACACTTGATGGTAATAGGAATTTGTTTTATTCCCTAGTGTTTAATTTCTAGTCATTTTTAAACTGGTTGATAATTATATTCCTACAATGCATATAAAGAAAGATGATCCCACATGTTCAGTTTTCTAGCTCTATTCTCAACTTGCTTGCTTATGAAATATTTAAAAAGTACTTTATATTTCGTAGAAGTGTTTTATTTCAGCTTTAAGTTTTCTTATTTAGGCTTTATATTCTAACAGCAGCCTTGCAGAAACACTACAAGTCCTTAAAAAATTTAGTCACTGTAATCTAGATCAATATAGTTCAGCACTTTGCAGAAATGTACCAGCTGTTGCTTGCAGCTTCAGCTCAGCTGGTGAAGCACTGTGCAAAGGGAAGCATACAGAAAGGAAGACTGCTGTCCTGCAGCCATCTGAAGGCTCATCTGTGCATGGGGATGCTTAGCAATGGGCACCCCTGGATTGTTTCCTATGCAGAGATGTCTTATTTCGGGAGAGGGGAAAGAAGCAACTGCTCTGTTTCCATTTGATCCAAGTTTAAAAGCAGTGGTATTCCAAAATACATGTATTGATTTACAGATTTAGTTGGAATAACAACCACATTTTGAATTTATGCACTACCTTAAACTGAATTTTCAAGTTTTAAGCACTCAGAGGCTGACTTTTAATTAGTACAGCTGACAGCACCACCCCAGAGCTGGTTTATCTTTATGACAGAAGCTAAACTTCATTAAGTTTTCTGAGCAGCATAAGAAAATGCAAATAAGACAGAGCCCCTTAAAGGGCTTGTGACTACCCCTGTCACTTTTATTACAGATGTGATTTGCACTCATAATCCCATTGGCTTCCCTTCATTGCTGTGTGTCGGCTGCGTTCCCAACTTGGCACTGTACCCAAATATTTCAGTGGCTCGCCAGTGCCTCACTGTGAGGAAGGTGGAAGGTGACTGTTTTGTTGTGAGCAACGTACAGCCCCAGCCCCAAGCCATCTTGAATCTCTTGGGATGGACACATTTGGAGAGAGCCAAATGCCTCTCCTAGCACAGCACTGAAATGCCTCCTGCTTGATACTGCAGTCCTCCAGGATTAGCATCCACGTGTCGCGGGCATTCAGGACGCTGCAGAGTATTTCTGAGAGATAAGTATGTTTCCCTGGAGGATCTGTGCAAATGCATCTCCTTGTCTCCCCTCAGCTTGGAAAATGAGCAAAATAAACTTGTTTTTGCCTGCCAGTGAGGTCTCGGGCTCCTTTGTCTTCTGTGTTAATCAGCAACCAGGAGCTAGTTTATCCAGCTGCCCGAAAACTAGAGTGGTCACAGCAACCCAGGGCAGTACAGGGATGCAGAGCACGCATGGCTGCAGCAAAAGCAGGGCATCGCCCCAGCTTGTAAATTAAAAGCTGCTGGCAACTTTCTGCAGCTGGGACACAGAGCTTTTCTCTTTAATTCCTTACCTGGATCTGGACTGTGGCTTATTTCCCTTCTGCTGGTAGGCAACCCTGGTTGGGTTTAAAAAAAAAAAAAAAAAAGCCATCAAGAAATACAGTGCCAAATATTTTTTGATTTAGTGGGAAGTAGCAGATTCTTACAGACGTTTCCCCGCATCCCCTGTAGTCCTTTTCACTCTCAGGACTGCTGTGAAAGGCAGCATCAAACTTCTGGAGCTGGCCTAGCTCCAGGCAAAATCGGAGCCAGAAGAAAAATCTGTTTTGGGGGTGAGAAGGAGGGAAATGTAGAGGAAATAAAGTCAGTTTATTATTTAAAAAAAAAAAAAAAGAGGTAGAAGGGGATAATGTGTTTATGTTCAACAATGATTTTATTACAGATGTGATGTACAATGACAGTATGTTAAATTTCCTAGTCAGCTGGGGACAACACAGAACAATTTGTGGCAAAAGGAAACAGATGTAATTCTGTCTGCAGCTTCACACATCTGCTCTGCAAGCCAGCGCTCCTCCTATAAGTCTCTAGGAGAGATCCAATAAAAATGATATAAAATTTTATTGTGTTAGTGGCACTAGTTATTAGAGTGAGGAGCCAGAAAGCTTACCCAGGGGCTGAACCTCTCCTGTCTTTTAGTGCAGAGTAAATGATGAGGCTGTTGCTGGTAACAGCAATACTACAGTGGGAAAAGGTAAATTCATTTTGGAGTGCTTAGCATGCTGCTGTGGATGGCTCAAAATCAGAGCAGGAAAGCTAATAAAAGAGTAATAGGCAAAGACACATCAGGAAGGATGGAAATGAAATGTTGAGATGGTATTTAAATTATATATATTAAAAAAAAAAAAGCAGGACTTGACACCTGAACACGCGTCTGCACAGGGGCACACAGGAAACCTTACTGGCTTATAAAGCAGGTGAAATTGTAATTTTTCACACAGACTTCTATTCTGAATTCAAATGACTGTAACTCAGGAGCTGAAGCAAAACAAAATGGGGTAAAATAAACAATACCAGCTTTCCTTCTGAATCGGAACACCTACAAGAGGGTTCAAATGCAGTCTACCTGAAAGAAAAAGATAGAACTGCTAGGAATACTTCTTTCTTCTTTTCTTTTTTTCTTTTTTTTTTTTTTTAACTGTGATGGCCTAACTTTGCAAGCCCCAGATTCAAGACCGTGTGTGTGAAGCCAGTTTGTCGGAGCACCGCGGGGTGCCCCGTGCTGGACGGCCTGCGCCGAGAGCTCGCAGTGCCCCTGCCCCGTTTCTGGGGTGCCTGGTGGCACTGCGGGCTCCTGACGGACACTGGCCCTGCTGCCCAACTGTTCAAAACAGCCCGAGGGCTGGAGCTGAGAATAAAGGGATAAAAACGGGGAATGGTTAGGAGGAGATTAAAATAAATGATAGGGATGATGCTGTGCAGCTGCAGCCTTCTTAGCGCCCAGCTGCCTTTCTTCAGAGCGGCGGCCCCTCATGGGGGCCATGGCCTCTCCCCTGCACTGTCTGGGGGTGGATTTCGCCTGCCTGTTGCGGAATTTTGCCCCCTGCCATGAGCCTTGGGGTAACAGAGCTGATAGGGGTGGAAACAGGAACAGCTGAGGGAGGGATGGGGGGGCTGCCATGCCGGGTGGGGCAAGGAGGCCTCACGAGGAGGGGCTGCCAACCTGACAGGAAATGGCTGCCACTGCCTCCCCTCAGGTCACCTCATCCTCTCTGGAGCAGTCACCCACTGCTTTAGGTCGTATCCTAACCCATCAAAGCAGTAGGTTCTGCCATTTTTGTGTGCTATTGTGTTTCCTAGTACTTCATGACTAAGAAACCTCAGGTGACAGCACCTTCTTTGATTGAGGCACTTAGTGTGGCAGACTTGGGAGCAATCACCGTTATTCCTGCCATTCTTCTTTCCCTGGGTGTTTATAGTGCTGAGATGCTCAATAAAATCTTCGTGGACTTCCTAAGCATAGGGCTTAACTGTGTCTTTGAATATGTCATTTTTTTTAGCAGGATCTTTTATCAGCAGAAAAGGAAGTTTGAAGAGCTGACTGAACAACCCTTCTCACGTCAGTAAGGATGATATAATAAGGACAATGTTTTCCTCTCTGGTCACGTATCCTTCATGAAATGTAAATAAACACTAGGCTGTGAAGCACGTGCTTCTGCAGAATACAATATTGTTTGGAAATGGAAATAGACTTTTGTCAGGTAAAGCGGGCAGATTTTTTTAATCTCTAGCAACAAAACATTGCACTTAGTCCTGTTAGGTTCATTAAAGCAGGGTGAATGCATATTAGAGACAGTCAGTTTACCTTATGTTTAAGTTAGTTTAGTTTATTGGATTATGAGGAACAGATTCATATACTAGAACTCCTAAAAAAAATGTTCTTTTTAGTGTGGAAGATGACTGCATTTGAAAATAAATCCACACTAAAACATGTCAACTGTTAAAAGAAAAAAAAATCAGTGCTTTAACCTGAAATGAAGTAATTTTATATTTTTCAAATGAAAATTAATTTCTGTCTACAGAACCACACTGAAACATTTTATCCTGGTTTATGTTGTCAGTGATCTGTGTGTCACTGAATTTTTGCAGTGACCTGTGGGAAGTGTAGTTCCTTTGTGCAGGCTGAGGTGCTTTGCCAGTTAGTACTATAAAGGTGCTAATGCTTAGGTTTTGTCACTCAAACCAAATATTGCACTACAAGTTTACTTAACCTGCGGCAAAATATTTTGATCTTGCTTCCTGAATGAAACCCAGACATTTGCTGAAAGAACAAAACTTTTTATTCCAAGAATCTATTTTCCAATGTAAATGTATTTCAGTGGAACAATCCTGAGCTATTTCAGCTTCCAGCCACAATTTCAAAAAGACCAGCCATTTAAAACCTCACTTGCTAGATAAGACCAGACCTTTCTACATTTTCTGAATAAACAAATCATTAGTTAGAGCTATAATGGTGAAAGCAAACCTTTCAACATTGATCTTCTGTTGGTCAGTTAGAAAATGTTTGGGGAAATGCTTTGCCAGGTAAAAACATTATTGATTATTTTAGAATAAAATTAGCCAATAGGATAACTAGACAAATAAAATGAGTCAACATTTAAGAACACTTTATGAGTTCTGTACACCTGCACAGGAAAAAGCTACTGGCAACAAGATTGTGGTGGCAAATATGCTTAACAAATGTAATGTTTCTGATGCTGTTGTGACCCATTCCCTTATCTTCTCAACATATTGCACAATAAAGATAAACTGGTGGTATAGTCCTTGGAAACCAGCTGGTCTGACAGGCTACCTGAAGAAACAGAGAACTTGCATGACAATGACAGAGCAAGGAGCCAAATTCCTTACTTCCTAAGGTTTTGAGCCTTAAATTGGGGTTTGGGAGATGGAATCTAGCCCTTGGAAGCTTAAGTTTCTAAACTTTGCACTCCAGCTCAAAATTTCAGACCTCGTGTTATCAACACAGTGAGCTGAGAGTAGGATTTGGTCTATTCTGAAAAAGGGTCTGTTTGCTAATTGCTGAGGATGATCCAACTGGAGCATGTGGATGCCCTCCTCATGTCAGGGCATTCTTATTCACAAATCTGGAACAGATTTCTGGAAGGCTACAGATTCGGGTAAATATAACTGGCAGAATTTTCAGCTAGAATAAACTTCTGCAGCCCTACTCAAGTGAGAATAACTGAGTCTACGGATTTATATGAGGTGATGATTTCTTTGTGTTAGAAATCGAGCTGAAAATCAGGTTAATAATTCTGAATGGGACGTTTTTCCCCTCAGCTCCCATTCATTCATTCATTCATGGCTGAGCAAATGTTTTGCTTGATTAAAGGACTATGTCGGAACAAAAAGCACTTTTTGCATATTTGCTTTACCTATAATGCTGAAACCACTCTTGTGTCAGTTTACTGGTATTTTTCATGGTTCAGAGACACTACCACCCCTCCACACACACACACACCCCAAAAAAAGGAAAAAAAAAAAAACACTTGAAAGAGGCATCTTGCAGAAATCTTGTTAGCAGAAAGGTAATGAACAAGCCTGTTTTGGAGACCATGAAGTGCTGTCATCCGTAAGAATAATCCTGAATAAAACGTCTGATACCCTGAAGCCCAGACTGTTCTTTGTGGACTTGTGGGTAATTGCTACAGTGAAGAACATGCATATATTAAATTAAAGGTGGGATTNGAAGTAAATAGCACTTATTTTTACCATACTGCACTGTTTATATATATATATATATATATTTTTAAACTCTGTTAAATGCATTGAATCCAATGCTTGCTTCACTTACTGTCAGCATAAGGCTTCAGGCATCCTTGTAATGTAATAACTGATGGAGTTATACACAGCCATTGTTCTGTGGCAGGTGACAGCACAGCTTTGTATTAACGTCAGGCGATTATTAACAACACTAACATATTCATTTGTAGAGAAAGGGGTTATCATTTTTGAATTGTGTAGTCTGGGTGTTTTCTACACTTCATTGGCTAATGCCAGGTTTGGAAAGAGTCTGCCAAGGGTGTGTTCCAAGCGAAAAAAAACATTATGGCTGTATTTAGTTTGACCCTTTTGTTTGTGTGCTTGGGTTATGAACCATGGCTTCTACCACAAGACAGATTAATAACCAAGGGATTAACAGAAAATACATTCTGCATGTGTGCTGCAGACAATATGGCTGATCTTCAGATGACAAAATAAGCTTATTTATGCTTCAAGAGTTGCAGGGGAGCTTTATATTACTGGGAAAAACTAAATCCCATAACTTTACTGTAATTTTCTTACAAAATGGCCAGACATGTTTTACATAAGATATTTTCCTTTTCCTTCTGCCTCGTGATGGCAACCAAAAGCATTGAGTTCTTGATGTAAACAGGATGAGAGAGTAACCAGAAAAAGTTGTTGTATCTGGAATTCATTTCTCTTGTTCTCTTTTTGGCTATACTATTCTATATATTACTCTTATTGAAGTTTTAGTGATGTACATAGCACCTCACACAGATGTAGCAAACAAGAACATGAAACTGCAAAATAATGCTGGAAATGTTTCAAAGCAGCCTCATCTAGAGACTCTCCTGCAGACTGCATATTACATCCTGATGCATATGTCCTGTATTCTGCCTTTTTGCAGGTATTTGCAGACAGTGAGAGACAGTTGGAATTGCTTGGCCCGGAGGGAAATTGTTGCTCTGCCAAAATCAATGAGAAACTTTCTGATGACTAAAGCAGGACCAAAAATTTGACTCAGGTGATTTGTAGTTGCCCACATTCATAATTCCACTGTGTGGAAGGGGAGGCCAGCATCTCCCTTTCCTCATTCCTGTCTTGCTAGACTGAGCCAGATGGTTCAAAAGGAAATGATAGCCTGAAACCAATAGGTGGGGCTGAGCCAAGTTTTAGAACTTAGACAAGGAACATTAAAAAAAAAAAAAGAAGAAGAAGAAACAATCAAACAAAACAAACAAACAAAAAACACCACGGCTGTCCCTTTTGCTCACTTAATTTCTCAGTGACTTTGCAAATCTGACTTGGGTCATCACGTCGGTGGTAAGTCAGAAATGCAAATTCCTTCCTTGTAGCAGAACTTTCCATCCTATTTCATAGAATTGTGCTGTAGTCAGTGAAATTGTTAAGTTATACTATCTATAGTATCAGGTCATATTGCAGGAGTCTGGTGGCTAATGTGAGCCACAAATTGCTGCCCAGGTAAAAGAGCTTTGCAAAGAGAGGCCATTAAAGTCACCCAGAGTTAGTGAGGAAATGGAGAAAACTGCTTTCAGATATAGAGAAGTTCATATCACAAGCCAGCTGGCTGAGAATAAATAGTTTACACTTTTAAATTGGTGGTTATTTTAGGTGATATTTCTCTTTGTATCATGCAGTCACTATGAGAAAGAGAGCATTAATTCCCAGAATATTTATACATTAATGATTTACACAAAGTATATCAAGGCCAAGGAGAGTTTTCAAGAGCAGCAGACTGACCTAAGCTAAGACAACTCAAGATCACAAGCCTTTTTAGGAGCTATCAAAAATCACAGCCAAAGGGCTTTGTTTTGCTCTAAGCACAGAGCACAGACAGGAGCATAGACCTGCTAGGGTGTGGAGGAGGTGTCCCCTGAGCACATCATTGGAAAGAATCTTCAAGGTGGCCATGGTGGCTGCCTGGTTCTCATGCCAGGTTGTCCTGCCCTGCCAAGGGGTGCAGCTCTGTGACAAAGCACAAGTTGAGTGACCAGAGAGGCCATACAATAAAGTAATAAAGAATGAAAGGAATTGTGTGGCAGCTGAGAAGCATATTTAGGAATAATAATTTCAAATTTCCTTGCCAAAATCCCATGTAGGACCACCAGCATACAGAACCATCTTCACTGATGGGTACCTCAACCATGTCACCTTGTATGACCTGTGGACAGTCACAGGCCTCCTGAGCTGATCTACCTTTAAAGACCTCCCTCTGGTCTCTGGATTTGGTTCCGAATCTGTAGATTTATGTTCGTCTGTGGTTATTGGTGTCCACCAGGATGGGCGCTGTTACAGTGAACCAGAGAGACAGATGGGTATTCTGAATAGCACACTGGATATTGAGACAGAACTGGTAAGCCTGGTGCTTCCAACGGCATGTGGTTTGGAGACAGGACATTTAGTTCCTACAAATGATTTGCCAAATGTTTCTTCTAAATCCCCTATCTAAAATTGTAAGATCTGTCAAAGTTCCCTGGGATGTATAGCAACTTAATAACCATAATAAATGACTGTATTAGCATAGAGAGTGATTAATAGATTTTTCTCAAAGTCGGATAAAAATGAACAGTAGAAGAAAGAAAAACCTTCATATTAACCCTGTGGGAGCTCCAGTATTAATTGGTACATTCTCAGGTACAGCTGCTAATAATCATGCAGCTCTTTAAACCAACACATACAGCACTGCCAATACAGCCTTAAGAGGCAGAGATTAGGGAGTATGCAAATATTCTTTGAAATCCTGTTCAGGTTGCTGGATAAAAGTCATGTTTTCTTATTAAGCTTACAAACAGCTGATCCTAGGTTCTGTTCATGTCAAGATCTGATAATGTTGGATTCCCTCATGTAGTAAACCATCTCTTCCCCTACTTGCATGTCAGTGAATAATATGTCAGAAGATAGTTTTGTGTTCTTGTATCTTGATAATGCCAGTCGTCTTGATGGCATACTCTGCAAGTTCCTTGTGGGATCTTATTTTATCGCTTACTTCTGGAGCAACAACGTATCTCATCTTGCTGGAGCTACTACCAGGTCATGCAACACCAGGAAGTTCAAATACGAAAGGAAACTTAAGAAAGTAAATTGATTGTATAGCAACAAAGAATTAAGCTCTTGATTACAAGCTTGGAAGCAGTTACACATGCAGCAAAAATATCCCCACAGATTTAAGAAACCTACAGAGATTCTAACAACCTCTTGTTTGAGCTGTCACTTATGTTATTTCTCTGAGCTATCAAAGTCAAGGGGCCAATTGCGCACAACTTCCCCCTCCATAGGACTGGCTTTCTTAGTAGACTATCATCCTGGGGTTTCCATTAGCCTTCATACTCAAAGGGTTCCTTGATTTTATTGAATGCAAACAAAGCTTCAAAGCCCTCTCTCAAGGACCCCTCAATTTCTTTACTCACTTAGGGTCTCGCCCTCCTGCAGTCTTGGCATAGCTGTTACATGTCCACATAAGCATTAATGAGGTCTTTAACACGAAGCATGACAGCTGTGCTTTGTGAAGAGAGTCACTGGAGTGCTGAGCCTTTCCTGTTCTTGTTAGAAGGTCAGCTGAATTGCACTTAGAAATGTTCATGTATTATTTTTTTTAATCCCGTAAGTCTGATTGTGCAGCATTTATGTCTTTTGTCCTCATGACACTTTTACAGTGACCATGGAAAGCATTTTGCAACATGTTAGTCATTTTAGAGTTTGTTCTGCCAAACAGAAATATCCCGGGGTTTTTATTACATTGCTTTAGGAATGGCTTTTGGGATGCATGAAACACCATTTCTTGCAATCAGCTAAAGCTGTGACAATTTTCATGTGTGCCTTTACAAAGCTAATCAGCAGCTGCATTTGTTTCTTCTCTCCAAAATACTGTTCTCCTTCTTGGCTATGCTCCTCTTATGAATATTCATAATGCTGATATGAATTAAGTGTGAGAGATGTGCTCTCTACTCTTATTTGAGGTGCTTCCTTCTGTTCATGCCTGTAGCATGCTGACTTTCTGATCTCCCTAAAGAAAAAAGAAAATGATAAATGAGTAAATAGAGAGACGTGTAAAAGCTAGTGCTGGGTGTTGCCTGGCGACTAATAGTTGTCAGAGCCAAATTAGCCAAGCTGCTCTAGAGACACAGGTGGTTAGCAAATAGGGACCTCAGAAACAGGAAAGAGCAAGGAGGAGACATTAACTGAGTTTGGAAGAGGAGGCAAAGGTGAAATGGTTAGGGAGGTGTGGGCTAAAGTCCTTGAGGTAATCTTTGTTGGTTTTATTTGTTGATGTCTTTTTTGCCACAATAAGATAAAAATGCCCTCTTTTTCTTCTTGGGCTGACTGCATAGTTTGCTTTTTCTGATAGAAGCATGAAGGGTTTGGATGGGAGTTTTGCAATTTTGTTATATACTGGAGTAGAGCTTGCTTTATTTTGTGCCTTTCAAAGGCACAAGCACAGTAAAGAATGCATGAAGTGAAATCAAATGTGGTATGAGGTAGGTCTTACAGAATTTTATGCTGATGTTGCTTATTAGGTGTGGCTGTTGTTCTGTGATTCTCTGCAAACTCATACAGAACAAACAGGTACTAGACAAATCCCTACACCTTGAAAAATATGCTTGGAAACTTCTACTTTTACTAAAAGTGATGTGTACACTTAATTCTGTTCTGCAATGTGCTAAAAGTGCCATTTCTTCTCTAAAATGTGCAGCAGCTTATTTGTCTGCATAGTGATTCTACAGAAATATTTTTCTCTTTTTCCACCAAACAAGAAAACAGGAAAGTAGCTTTTTATTGTAAGGAAAAACTAAATGTGAGGGAAAGAATACAAAGCTGGGAAAATCTTGGGAGAATGAGAATAGGATGTAAGAGAGTTATTGAATACTTTGAAGAAAGAAGTGTGTGTAGGGAACTGTCTGAAACTCGTGATTATGCTTTAAATTCTGCATCAATGGTTCCTTGTAACTTTGTAAAATGCTTTTGCCCTGGGTTGTGTTTTAAGCTTATACGATTCCTGCTTGTTTTTCACTTCTGAAAACTGCTACACTAAGGAAATATGCCCTGCTAAACATACGATACAGGTCAACTATGGGGTACTGCTAGTGATCTCATTTAAGATAAAAGCCAAGCATGGGCTATTTTGGGTGTATCCTTCGTGTATCTCCCTTTTTATTCAGTGTGTAGTCAGCATTAACTTTTCACCATATGTGAAGAACAAGAAGTGATCAATACAAAGCCAGGCTACCTGCCAAGGAGTGATTTCCCCACCCCAAAGATTGACAAGATAATAGTATTATTCTTTCATGCTTTTTTTTTAACTTTATTCTGTGATGTTTAGGGGGCCGAGAAAAGTCCTAAATGTTGCTTCTTTTTGCTATTTTAGAATCAGCAAGAGCTTAAAGCCTGATTGCTTTTGGAATTTTTGGAAACTTCTGGAGATGTACATTGTGAGTTCTCATGGCTTTTCTGAAGGTAAGAATAGCTACTGTGCCTTCTTTGGGAAAGAAGGAGAACCAGTGGGCTTCAGCTGACAGTAAGGGATTTCCTTGAGTCTGTGGTTTGTGTGCATCTAAATTGTTCTGTATGAAAAAGAAAAGTAATCACTCAAAATATCAGATTTAGTGACACTCTGAAGCAAATAGGCCTCTTTACCTCTGAAATGCAAGAGCAGTTTTGAAAGTATCTTAATGTTATTGCAATGAAATACACTGCAATTGAAGTAGAACCATCTGAGCAAAGAATGAAAGGTGTTTTTTTGTTTGTTTGTTTTCCCTATAACTCAATATACTTACTAAAGGTATGTGCCATGGCTAAGATATAGATGATGCTATGAAAAGATGAGAAGCTTGGTGCATTTAAGACCTTCATAATTTGGGTCTCTCAGGAGTAGGCTCAGAAATAGAAAGCATATTGAAGACAGTTAATTTCAGTCCTGTCACAAGATCTTGGGATAGCAGTATTGAACGTTAAAGCAGTAGATATGAAAAGAACCCAGACCTTCATTGGAAGCAACTGAAATAGATTATTTTTTGGCCTTTTTTTCCTGTCAGATGTTATAACAAGTTCACTGTTGAAATGCATGTGCCTGTGGGTCGGACCCTCTGGTAATTCTGACAGAGATCTTTGGTGTCACTGTTTCTGGCATCCTCAAGTTCTGGGGCTCCGATAATTTGGGGCTTTATTTCTCTAGTTGCAAAACATGTAAATTACAATAATTTGCATGAATTGAACATAATACTTTGCTCATGCACAGGCCCCTTTGCAAATGTAGAAGTATAGCTGTTCTGTCTATTCATGGACAGCTTGGCTGTTTCAAACTGTCCATTATGCCTGCAAGTAAGACTTGAGCTATAAGACTACAGATTCCGATTGATACTATGGGATGGTTACTGGGTTTTTTGTTTGTTTTTAAACAAGTCTCGTTCTCCTCTTTCTGCTATGGTTCTCCATCCAAAAGGAGCCTTAAAATGGGATCACATTCCATATGTGCTTTTCTGTAACCCATGAAAAAGGAGCCTTTCCATTTGCTCTGTACTCATCTTGCTACCCAGAAACTGTATGTCTGATTAAGTTTTAAATCATCATAAGAGAGATGCGTTATACCTTTTTTCTGCCTGTCCATGGAAACTTCAGTGTGAATCCACCTGGGATGTAAGGATGTGGGGAATTAATAAAATCTGGTTTCTATTGCTGCAGGTAAGAAGTAGACAAGGCTAGCTATTGCTTGCCATCAAAAAAAGTGGGCCTTTTTTTGGCATATGTCCTTCTACTAAGCCAAGTTATGGTCACGCAGAGAAGCATGAGTGCATGGGGAGCTTGGGAGGGGCCCTCAGGTGTCACACTGACACCTGACACAGGATTCTGGGTTCACCTGGGATGAGAAACAGAATCAAATGTCTCATACTGGCTGATCTCATTCTAGGAATGAGATTGTGAAGTGAGAAAAATGCTGCATGTCATACAGTTGAAAGGAAAACTCTTTGCATCCACAGCTTCAGCCTGGGGATGAAGAAGAGATGGTGCTAAGTGTACAGCTCACAGGGAGGCCCAAATACAAGGCCTGCATGCTGAAATCATAGACTGCTGGTCAGCTGCCTGTGGCATATGAAATAAGTGTATATGATTTTAGAAGAGTTTCTGACAGATATGTTGAACTGAGAGATGTTCTTGATGGTAGGAGAATAGCCAAGGAACTTTTTTTTCCTCTTTGCTTCCGCTTTCTTCTTTTTGTCTCAGTTCCACTTCGCCTAATGCTTTCATTGTGTTAATCACTTGGACAGCACCGTTTTCTTAACACCTACCAACCTGTAAGTCTCCCTCTTTTTCCACCTGCTTTCTTAAAGATTAGTTTCATGTTATGATCCACCCAAGTAACCCATCTAACACCTAGCTGCAGCAACTGCAGTAGCAGTTTCACGTTGCTGACAAAATCCCATCAGAGCCGGAAATTGTTTTCTTTATGTGAGTGGCAAGGCAATTACAGAGCTGAGTGACATGGGTAGAGGAGTGCATTTACACTAGAAGCTATTGCTACGACAGAAACTTCTGGCAGGAAAGCAGTGACTGACTGACATCCTTTGGCTTATTATTACGGGCCTTGCGTAAATTAAGTAGAAGCAATGACTGCTACCACACTTCTAATCAACACAGTGTTATGCCAGTAATTAGGTTTCCACTAACTTGCATCTCCTTTCTAGACATTAATTGGAGGAAGATATGCAGATTGCTGGTTAATAATAGAACAGTTATAGTTCTATAATCACCTTCTTGATGTTCATCAATTTCTTTGATTGCTTGTGTGGCAAACATTTGATCTTGCATGTGTCTATTTAGCCATCAGACAGTTTTATAAACCTCATTGTTTATCTAGATAGTGACTGCAACTTGCAGAGCCTTATAGCAGCAAATATAGAACTTTCTTACAAAATACAGAGAGGGGCCTTTCAAAGAAAGCTCCAGATTGTCCAAACCACATATGGATGTCAGGGACGGGAACAGTGTGAGCTGTATGCTGAACCTATTTTAAACTCCCACTCGTGATTTCCAAATACAGCACTCTGTCAGAGAGCAGGCACAGAGAATTTTTGGAACGATGATGATCTTGTAAATAAAAGCTCCAGAAATCTGGTTTGACAAAAGTGTTAATTATTGCATTACCTGTTTATGGTGGTACCACTACAATTGGAGCCTTATGGACAGATGTAATTAGATGCAGATCATATGTATAATATATCCTGCCCAAAAAGGCCAAAAAGTCTGCAGAGGTATCCCTGGTTTTTGTTTTTTTGTTTGTTTTGTTTCCTCTTTGTAAAAAAGGGATATAGGGATCTGGTAGGAGAAGAAACATCCAAGTATTGCACAGTGGCAGATGCATTCTGTCACTTAATGCCCCTGGTGGGCATTGATGGCCTGTGGGCCCCCCTGTGGCCCTGATGGCCACAAAAGCCAAATCTGAATGAATTTTGCCCTACCTTTCAGTAGGTGTTGCTTAGATGAGATCAGATATGCACTAACGCAGGTTTCAGTCTGTTCTGCACTCACTCATTTGCAGCTGTCTGGCAAATACCATCTGCTGTATATTAACAAACTGATAAGTCTGTTATTGAACTAGGGACCTGAGATCCATCCCCTGTGCCTGGGTTTTAGTCAGTACATCAGCCGTCTGTAAATGCTATATAGTTGCAGACCTGTCCTCAGAATTTCTCTAAAGTGTTTCTGCTTTTCTCATTCCTTGTAGACAGAGATAAAGTATTTCAGCAGAGAGAGAGAGAGTCAATTCTTTGATGAAATAAGCTGTGTTATTAGGATTAGCTAAGCTACCTTTTTGTACCTCCTGGGGAAAAAGAAAAGTACTTGTGAACAATCATAGCACAGGAGTGTGAAAAAAGAATTCAGCAGAAATCCAGATGTATGTTTTACTTATGCTGAAGTGAAACACTATTTCTTTTCAGCTGATTTCAGGTTTATACATAAAGCCTCTAGATAGTTCTGAATTCATTAGGTGACTATCTTATACAGATGTTAGCTGGCTTGAAGTTTTGTGCCTTTGTGATTGGATAGGATTGCTGAATACTGCCCTCCAGCCTCCATATTCGGCACAAAGAAAAGAACTTGCTTGATTTTAGTTTTCCTCCTGTTATATTTTCATACAGATAACCCTCCATAAACTTGCAGCTTGTTTTTAGTCAGTTCCTTGCAATGTCCTTTTGCAGATGGGGGGGAAATCAAGTAGCTGTGGACAGAAAGCTAGCCTTGAAATAAAAAGCCATGACCCTGTTTCAGGGTCTGCTTTTTCCTGCTCCCAATTTCTTTGATTTTTCAGCAAGCAGATTACTTTTGTTTGAGTTTCTGCTCAAATTTGCACCATTGGACAAAGTCAGAATATACCACATCAAGCAGTGACTTGGGAGTGCATTCAGAGAGGGGCCCCGTCCTTGAAGGCCAGCTGCTTGCCTGTAGCTCACAATCAATCTTGCAGCCAGTGTAAGCACTCACTGACATATCTTCTTTTTGGAGGCGCTCAGTTTGGATGGGATGGTAAAGAAAAATCTGACAACCTGATGTAAGGGAGAATCCCTTGTGCAAGTTGTGCATCGATAAGCCAGGAGTTACACCTTTGAAAAGCTGAAGTCCATTTCCCTGTCCCCTTGTATCCACAGTCTTGGGTACCTGCTTCTGTGTGCTTGTGTGGCACTTCCATGTGCTCAGCTGACAGTTGAAGATTGGATGGGGTTACATAGATGCATGTGTTTTGTGTACTGCGTTTTGTAAGCACTTGAGCATGGCGCACAAAAGCAGCGGTATAGAAAATGTGTGAACTACAAGCAACATCTTACGCTCCTAAAAAGGGATGTATATGCAGGAAACACTGTCAACTAGCCTTCAAATGCTTGAGGTAGACCTGAGAAAGATGATTTTTTTGGTTGGTTTGTGTTTTGCATCTTATTTAATCTTTTCTTGAATTAAGGAAAATGACGAGAACCTCCAAGCTACTTTTGAAAATGCTGCCAAAGATAGTACTGCTTACTGAAACTTGGTTTGAAATTGCTGCTTGCTCTCTACGAAAAACAGATTTTTTGGAGTATTTGACATGAAGGTTTGCATTTTTTTAGCTCTCCCTGTGATCACATCTGTCACATTAAGATGCTTTCAGTAAAAATAACATACTAAAGATTTGATGTACTCTCATAGCATATGAATAGTACAAGAACGAGGAAGAGGAAGAATGTGTTTCTGAATGAGTCAATAGGAGGAGCACGCATCTTGGGCTTTGGAAAGGAAAGTGATATCCAAGGAGCTAACAGCGGTTCGCTCCCCTGGAATTCTTTCCAGAATATCCTTTGAATCTTTTTTGCTATAATTCAGGCTTCTTCCTTCTCTCATCTACCAGTCTGGTTCCTTCTTTTGGCAGGAGTTCTTAAAATACTTGAAGAGTATTGCAACGTCCTCCCTTTTTTTATCTTGAGATTCATCAAATCCAGTTTTGTATATCACGTTTTCTAGGTCTCTGATTATTTTTCTAACTCTCCTTTGCACTCTGTCCAGCTGAGCTATCTACTTCTTCAAGTAAACAAGCCTGGAATTGTGACACTTTAAAAGTGTCTTGACAGCTTCAGATTCAAGATTTTTGCAGCCAACCTCTTAATGTGAATTTTATCTATAAAGAGATTTGAATTACTTCATAGGTAAAATTGGTGCATTTGTCTAACAGTTTTCAATCTGCAATTAAGCCTGTAGCTGTGCACATTTCATGTACATTTAGATGATGCTAAATGGTATTTATAAGGCTTGTTTCACCAGCATCATTGTTCCTGTAAGATCACAGTGTCTGAAAGTTTTATGATCTCTAAAGTAATATCCTCAAAGATAGGAACGTACTATTATCTCCTTGGAGGTGAAGTTTCAGCTTCTCACTTAACTTGAAGATACCAAAGTCAGTTCCCAGTATTGTCAGGGGGAGAGACCACTACCTTAAGAGGACAGTTCAGCCTGCTTGCTACGGCATGTAAAAAGAGCTTTGAAGAATTACGGCCCTAGTTGAAGTATGCCATTTGTTATCTTAAAGAAAAATGAAGATAAATGAGGGCAGCAGACTCAATGCCTCAATCATATGGAGAATCTGCAGCCCATGTCACCAGACTATCTTTATTCCACTAAATCAAAGGGATCTGTGATATAAGCAATAATCTTTGTATGTAGTGATGCTCCATAAAATGACTATAGAAAATGAAAGGAATCTAGTCTAATACTGAAAGCCAGAAAATGAGTTGTGTGGTAGTTCTGCTGCTGGGTGTTGCAGAACCAGTTAACCACAGCGGAGACTTCTGTTTTAGGAGAGGAGAAGCTGTTAACATTGTTTGGGGCCAGTACTGAGAATTTTCATTACGATGAAAGGCACTATACTGAAAGCACTGGGGTCTTAAGGCTCTTATTAACAGCACACAGAGTTGTATAAATGTATTTAAAAAAAAAAAAAACACCTTTGACTAGTAACAGCTGCCCATGACTTTTTGAGCCAACAGACCTGAGCACCTTCTCTCTGTTTCCTCATCATTGCCTTTAGCTGATAACTTACAGCTTATTTGTCATGGAACCAACCCAGCCTACCATATGCTTAAAAAGTCTTTTCCCTGCTCATCTCGGATACAAGCACAAGCTGTGTGCGCCATGCTCTGGTAGAGGTAGGAAACACCCCCAGGAAACGTATGTGCTAAGACAACAGACTGTTGATTAAAACATCAGCACTGACTTCAAAATGTNTCCAGGCTTTCCTGCTCTCTTCCTGATTATCTGGTTTACTTTTCTCTTTCCTATGTGACAATTGTTTTGTATCGTGTAACTTCCTTGTAGTTCAAAGGAAGAAAACGGCTAACTCAAATATTAAGACATCTGTTGAGACCAGATGATACTTAGCTGAAACAAGAATATGAAGAAATTATTGCTGTATTTTAAAGAAAATAAGCTTTCTTTTTCTACTGTGAACAACACCTCATAATCCGAAGGGCGTGTGGGGGGGATTTTCCCCATCCAAACAGTTCTCCTTCACCCTTTGTACTGAGCTGCTCACACAAATAGATGTTACTACTCTTTCCAAAAGAGCATGCTTGTTTTATTAGATAATTGTGCTTTTTCTGTTGTGTACCATTAAGCATGTGCATATTTTCCTGTCACGTTCCTTGGGTATCCCAGGTATGGTTTCGGTGGATGATGTATTGTGAAACTTTCATTGAAACTTTCTTTCTGATATATACTGGATACTGAGCATCTCAGAAGTGACATTTTCTTCCTTTTGGTCATCTTTAAGTAATCCTGAGAGTTTAGTGGTGTACAGGACTAGTGCGGGGTCTCAGCACAGACATGAATAGATTCACAGGAAGTTGTTTTCCAGGCAAGAGTCCATTAAAAAGATTCTATATCATAGGCTTGATATAATGCTTTCTTACTCCAGCAGAGTATCTGTTCAGTGTTTCATATCTGTTGGATGATTCATATCTTCAGATCTCTGGACAAAAAGCTGAAATCTCTAGCTATTTCCCTAGAGCATAACTTCACTCTTCGTAGATACTGAGGAGTTTCCTCAGGCTGCAGTTCAGCAGGAACCTGCTTTTCAACTTCAAAACAGCTACAGAAGGCATGGGTGGGGGAGATGTGAAATATTTCTTGAAAGCAAAGAAGGGAAATTTATTTGCCCATTAAAGAAGACTTCTGTTCTCTAGTCATTCCCTGCATCTCCCCAACAGGAAACCCTAAAACTGAATAATTTTCCTGATATCAAGGGAAAATGCAATATCAAGGAGCATTAGTTTGTGTATTGCTCTTGTTACTTAAGTATAAAGATATAGACTAGGAGAAAATTCCCTGTACAGAGCTCAAAGTAATCAGTCTTAGTTACTGATAGACTGTGTAATTTTGTTGGAATGATTACACTTAGCTGTTCTGTATCAAATAAACTTAATCCTTTTTGCAAAAGGATGCTCCCCAGCCTGCTCAGTGTCTTCAGGA
>VXAL01015524.1:24859-45338 GCA_013399475.1 Chauna torquata
GTGGAGATCTGCTCCATGTGGTACCCCACGGGCTGCAGGGGGACAGCCTGCTCCACCATGGGCCTCACCACGGGCCGCAGGGGAACTTCTGCTCTGGTGCCTGGAGCACCTCCTGCCCTCCTTCTTCACTGACCTTGGTGTCTGCAGGGCTGTTCCTCACTCCTCTCTCCCAGCTGCTGTTGCGCAGCAGTTTTTTCCCTTTCTTAAATCTGCTCTCACAGAGGCACAACCAGTGTCACTCACTGGCTCAGCTCTGGCCAGCAGCGGGTCCCTTTTGGAGCCGGCTGGAGCTGGCTCTTATCTGACACGGGGCAGCTGCTGGAATCTTCTCACAGAAGCCACCCCCCTGGCCCCCCTGCTACCAAACCTTTACCACATAAACCCAATACAAACATAGTCACACAAGGGTCCAGAGCAAGCTGGGCACCATTTACTGTAATACCTGACACTATTTTTATTGCTGTTTAACAAATCTGTCTCGATTACACTTAGTACAAATATATCCACTCAGCAAAAACATCTTCAGTGGAAATATACCCTTTGAGAGTCCATCTGTTCTAGAGTCTGCAATCTAGACTGTATGAAGAAAAGGATGCATTTTTGAGCCTGTTTTACACAAAGAATATAACATTTCTAGCTGGTTTCCTACAAAATTTCTGATGTTAGCCACACAGTCAGATGTGACTGCCTAGGAATTAAATTTCCAACTGTCAAATTCCAATACAATATGTTAATCACAACACTATTCTTCATCTGAATGTTCATCTGACATGGATTTAAACCAGGCACCTAATCTTTGAGGTGAGAGATTTATTTTGCATAAAACAGTCATATTGAACACTAAACCTACACATTGCCTCATACTGTTATTAACACTACTAGCTCCTGAAAATAATCAAGATATCTGCAGTTACTTTTAGAACACAATCAGTAAGGAATTAAAAGGTAAGTCTCAATTTTTCAGGATGTGGAGGCAAGTATAACATTTTACACAATAAAACAGTTGAAGGTAAGCTGGAAATTTCATACCTTATCCAGTACCTTATCCAGTCTGTGCATTTATATATATAATTTTAAATACTTGCAAAACAGGAATGAAACAACATTGTGTTTTGATTATATTTTTGCACTTAGTTTTAAGCAAGAGTAATGACCACTTAGGATGACAAAGAATCAGACCCATCAACTCATCTTTCTTTTTCTTATTAACAAACATTTCATGAATGTGAATATTGCTATTTACACAGCCTAATCCCACACAATGCCTCCATGACTTCCTGAAACAAGTTATTCTTATGTCTCTATGATGTAATTAAATGTACTTTTACTGCTGCTGTGATGAAGAAGTTGTTGGGTAATATACATCAAGTACTGATAGACTGCTTTACAGCTACACATTCATTATTAAAAAGGAAATCAAATGCACAGTTAGGCTCATTTCCAAAGCAGCAGTTAAAATAAACAATAGCTGAAACAAAAATACTGTCTCACTTTATATTTATAATTAACTGAAAAAACTTTTGGTGCCAAATAAAAGAATGCTATTACAGATTCAAGCACACACGTATATTATACTCTGCAGATATGTTTAAAGATAATCTTCCATCATTGCACTCTATGCAGTATGGTTAGAAGTGTACTTGTAAACTGGAGTTGCCTAATCTTATTCCACGCATGCACAAGTACCACAACCTCTTAACAATTAGGAGAGAAGATGTGAAGTAAAGGATACCACCAGTGTCTACAGTGCATTGATAACTCTGGGTAGACAAAGTGTCATTCCTTCCAACTCCTTTAAGAATTCCTATGTTGAAAATTCCAACACTACATCATCTAATAAAAAATGTGCTGGAAGCATGTGGACACTATTAAGAACTGAAGTGATACTCTAGTTTACTGCTCTATTAAACCTCTTAGTCTTGAAGCCACAAAGATTGCATTTTAATCCTCCAGATGTCACACTATCTTTGAGCACACGGTTAGGTTGTGACGACCACTGCACATGCAGAAAATACTCATATGAAAACACCACATTTCCATTCTTTCTTCTAGTTCCTGCCTTGTGCCTTCCAGAAATGGGATGGTTACATATTGCAAGTACCTCCTACTCTGTCTTCTACAATACTTCAATACTTTATAAGCACCCACGTGAACTCTTTACTTCACAATGGAGTCAGTGACTCATTTCACTAATGACATGTGAGCAGAGATGAGGAAAGAATAAGGTTTTCATGCAAGATTCAAGCACTGGTATGGAAACTGCTCACATGAGGAATGCTAGACTGCTTACATCCCTACAGACTCCATGTCAACAAAAATAACAGGCACCTTTTTGTCCTATTCCCAAAAGAGCACTGTTAGTAAACCTGCAAAACTCTTAGGAGATTCCAGCAAAAAATTCAGTTTCACTAGAGACGTCTGCAAAATATGATCCTTCAGCTCTCATTTCTCTATGAAATGAATACACTATGTTAGATGCGAATAGGTGGAAACATAAGATATTTAACCAAAACATCTAAAAGACTCCTGCACAAGAAAATACAGTTTATTTTGAAAAAGTTGAGCATAAAATACTTTTCCAGTTATTGTGCAATGCAGTGTATATATAGTCTGTTTTCTACAGTAAAAGGAATGAAACAGAACACTTACTGACCTAAGTACAAATTTGTGTCCAAGACAAACCTAAATTCTTATTTTTTTTAATTCATTCAAGTCTTGAGTAACTTCAATGGGACAAACTGCTTCAATATGTTTAAAAGAATTCAGCCACAGATTCATGATAATCTTTAAAATGTTTAATACTATTTCATTATTATGTCTTTCATTTTAAATATTAATGGAAGATGCAGCGTTTGAATTCCTGTATCAGATAATCATGGTGGCTTTTTGAAAACCTGAGAATAAGACAGCTGTTCATACATTTTTTTCAAACCTAAAAATGACTACTATAATTTATCTACATTTCTGGTTTCCAGAAAAATATTTTTACTTTCTTCTTGTTTATTAGTTTAAGTTGTTTGTTAACCCATGGCATATTTGACATTATATAGTAACACAAAACACAAGATCTGGTGTAGGACACACATGGTATAATTAGTACTGAAGTGATCTTCAGCAAGGTGAATATACCATTTACAAACACCACGCATTTAAAATGAAACAAAACCCAAAGCAGAACATGTAATTCCACTACCTGAAGCAATACTAAATTATTTTTGTGGCCATGCTGCAAACTTCAAAGCTTTCAGAGAATATGTATCTTTCAATGGAAAGAATGAAATAGAAAAATTGAGAATAAAAAAAATATATTTTACTTAGCCTTCTCCTTTACGCCATAGTTGTTAGTGTTATTTTCACTTTGCAAAAGGAATTAGAAAGAAAGTACATTATCAGGTTTAATATAGTACTCCCTTAAACATGAGGTATGCTTCCAATTTTCAAGATGTCTACATTTCTAATACTAAACCATGACATACCTTGAATATTTTTGATGTGTGGATTCCCTTTTGGTCTGAAATATCCATGCTAATACACTAATAATTATTATTAATATCCACATTAATATCCATATCCAGAAATATCCATTATCTCTCTCATCATAAGAACTACGAAATATGTTCAGAACCATTAATGATGTCTATACAAGACTGTATTCTTCCTTCCTGACAAATACTTTGTTATTCAGATGCTTTCTATAGCTTTTTATAGTTTAAGTCTCAAACACTTCCTAGATCATCCTGCTAAATAACATAATCAACACAATTAGTAATGTCCGACCTTTCTGTTACATTCAGTCTGGTGACGTGTGAGTAGGTACCGAGGGTTTTTATATATATATATATATATACATATTTATATACACGACAAAGCCTGTATTTGTGTTACAACTGGATGTATTCCGTCCCATTTCTCCACAGTCAGATATAGATGTGCATTGTATGACATGACCAACATGCACATACACCTCTGAGCAATGGATAGAATGTGGAAATGTGCTGGGTGCCAGATGAACTGCTTACCCAGGCAGTATCCAGCTAACAGTCTGTAGTTTGCCTATAGGTCAGTCAGCTATACGAGAATAACAAACACTATACATTGATTCTATGTGTTGGCAACATATACACTTTCAACATACTCTCCAAAATATCACAAACGAACCCCAAAATAAATACAAAAAGTCTACCAAAACATGGCCACCTACTGCACGTAGGGGAGTAGGACGTGTTAAAAGCACGTGACATGTTAGTCACATTGTTTAATACACTGTTGGAAGATGTTCATTTATATGGAACTAAACATAGTTTAAGAACCCATACAGAATAATGACATGATCTCGTAACAGACAGATATTTAGATCAAGCTATTGACTTCTTTTTAGAATGGGAATATAATAGATGAAAATGATGGTATTTTGGGGTGCCATCAGCACTGTTACTTGTTACTTTTACTGCATCAGTCATAAAGCACCATTTATATTACCAAACATCCTTAATGTCCTCTCACCTAGCACCAAAATGCTGTACTACATCAAAGGCAAAAAAATCCCAAAACTTAGCAGTTGGTTTTTACACAGAAATTTTATGGGTAAAATAAAAATCAAAATGTAAGGGTTATAAATCAGAAATTGTTGCAAGCAATTTTCTCTATTGTTGATTGACTTTTGGGGGGACTGGAATCTGTGGCTTTTGATTCTTAAAATAAACACTGCATTAGTCGTATACTCAAAATGCTAAGAACATTGTCCTTTTTAGTTAAAAACAAAACAAAACAAAAAAAAACCAAGCAAATAAAAATCCTCTCTGTAAGGCTGAATTCAGAATACACAGAGAGGACTTCAATTGTGCAAACCACTGAATCACATCTGCATGTCTCACCAAAGCCAATGATCTCTTAACAAGTGCTTGTATGTGAAGATAACCAGGGAGGCAGAAAGCTACCTTCTTTACTAAGTAACGAGTGCAAGGACTGCAGCACTGCTCTGATTTTCCAGTTTCTGGGTAGAACAAGGGTATGTTGAGGGTAACTGAAGTGTACTGCAGAACAAGTGTAATCTAATTCTTGCAGCAAGCTAAGTATCTCTTACAGAGAATTAAAGACTACACCTGGAGACAATGCTGTTTCTTGTATACCACTGGAATATAGTACAAAGATGAATTAAGGTATGTGGTTATTAACAAAGACGTTTATAAACTATAATAAAATATTTATTTTCTAGCAGTGGCATGAAAAAAATCTGCCAAAACAAAGAGAAGAATTCTGAAAGATATGAATCCTGAATTCTTCGGATTCCCAATCATCTATTAGTTCTACTAATACAAAATAAACCCTTGCATTACCTTAGGAAACCTAGGGCATACACTATCACACAATATTTATCTTCTCTAGTCTTAGTACTGTGATCAGCTGTGGGGCCTCTAGCATATGAAAGACATGGACCTGCTAGAGCAGGTCCAGAGGAGGGCCACGAGGATGATCGGAGGGCTGGAGCACCTCTCCTATGAATACAAGCTGAGAGAGTTGGGGTTGTTCAGCCTGGAGAAGAGAAGGCTCTGCGGAAACCTCACAGCAGCCTTCCACTACCTAAAGGGGGCCTACAGGAAAGCTGGGGAGGGAGTCTTTATCAGGGAGTGTAGTGATAGGACAAGGGTAGCGGTTTTAAAATAAATGAAGGTACATTTAGATTAGATATAAGGAACAAATTCTTTACTGTGAGGGCGGTGAGGCACTGGACCAGGTTGCCTAGAGAACTTGTGGATGCCCCATCCCTGGAAGTGTTCAAGGCCAGGCTGGATGGGGCTTTGGGCAACCTGGTCTAGTGGGAGGTGTCCCTGCCCATGGCAGGGGGTTGGAACTAGATGATCATTAAGGTCCCTTCCAACCCAAACTGTTCTATGATTATTTGCAAAATAAATAAGAGCCATTCACTCAGTCTGGCTTTCTTCCTTCAGAAAGAGTTCTTATGGAAAGCTGATCTTGGACTGTTCTGCACCCTAGCTAGTTTGCTTTTATCAGTTGTTAAAACAATACATCTTTTATATGTTTATTTTCAAAGAGCATAAAAATATAAATGGAGAAGGGTTTAATACAGAACAAATAGGGAACAGTATTTTTACAGAAAACCATAAGGCCAAGCACATATCTAACCTACATCGAGACCAACATGTTACACAAATACAATACATGGCTCTCCCTTGTATCCAAGGGCTATCTTTTGCAGATACAGGATTATCTGTTGCTTTATTTTCCATATACTTTTTGAATACTACCCACCATAAAGGAAGATAAAAGGTCATTTAAAATTTAAATAGCCAAGTATTACAAGGGACCCTGTCACACCCTTGAAAATGTCTCATCTGTCTAACAGCATCCTACAACCTTCTCAGTATACATGCTCCTGTATTCTGCTTTTACTAAATTAGCAATCTGAATCCTGGAGAATGTTCAAGCAATCCCATGCAGAACATTCTCTACTAGGGCTGTGTATATTTAAACAACTAAATGCTACAGTAAATACTGACTGCACAACCTTTACTGTAATATATATCAAGTCAAAAAGACCCCTGTGATCACCTAATCTGAGCTGTATATAAAAAAATAATAAAAAAAAAACATGCACATGCAAAAAACCAACATAGGACTTATCTGTATTAATTCCCACCCGTAGTTCAATAGATTACTTCGACTAAATCGTCCTTCTTAATTTCCAAGATTACCAGCACTGAGGAATCCACCACAATCACTAGGAGCTCCAAATAGTAAGAATAAATAAGTAAATAAATAAATAAATAAATAAACAAACACTTAATTGTAGGCTGTCTTTTATTACCTCATTTGCTAAGCTAGTCATTTGATCTTCTTTTAATCTGCAACACTGAACAATCTGTTTTTGAATATCAGTTACTTTCTCTCAAATGTTTCCACTTAGCTTACCAAAAATAATATTAAAGGATGGCTTGACTACTGGCTGGAAGTGCCACCTTAGCTATACTTTTTCTAAGCTGAACAGATTGCGTGTCTCCAGTCTTTCACGATAAAGCATGTGTTCCAAGTCCTATATCATTCTTTTCTCTCTTCTATATACCTTTTTCAATTTTTCAGCATCCTCCTTAAAGCTCATTTGCCAGAACCAAGTTCAGTATTTGAGTAGTGATCACATCATTAACAACCACAGAAACAATATAAGTCAGCAACTACTTGATATTCCTCCTGCCCATTCATCCAAGACTACCTTTATTGTGACCCCTTGACACTGACAGCCGATTATACCACGACCCTTCAACACTCTTTTTAGAAGTCTGTGCTTTGTCAGGGAAGAATAAGGCACTTTGTAAACAGAACCTACAAATAGTTTCTACGTAGTGATTTCTCTTCTGCTCCTTATCCTATTCTTCCATTTTATTATCTTAGGCCTTCCCAGAGATCTGGAATATGCCCATGAAAGTCTATGAGACTTCTACGTGAACTCATCTAACGTCAGGGTACTTAATTATATTCAGATAGAACATATCAATTTTAAAATTAACTCCATGTTTTTTCCGCTGCTGTTTCCCCCATGAACACCTAAACACTGCATATTTATTTCTCCAATTTCAAGCAAGAAAAGAGTTGGTAGGATTATCAATGCCTACACTCCTATATGCATTCTTTTGCTTCCATCACCTTTATGATGCTTTTTTGATTCACAGTTAAGCTGTACTCTAGTCTAACATTGGAATCAAATGTCTCTTGTAGGGGAATCACAATTATATTACCTTAAGAATATTGGCAGATTATATCTCCATTTCATTTCTCCTGATACACTGGTCCTTATTCAAGGTTTTGTGTCATTGTGCTAAACTACTTTTAAAATGAGTTTCTCCTCTCTTTGCTCCCTGTCTTTCCTTCTGGTTGCCCTGCACATAGAACTAACAAACTTCTAGCTTCAGCATTTTATACCAGCTGAAGTCGGTACTCCGCAATAGCAAGATCATAACTTGAATTTCAGTCCAGTGGACACTAAGTGGTTGTTTTTATGTAACGGCACCTAGGATATGGGCCTACGAAAACATACATGAAGACCTTCCAGTCTTCTGTGTTGCACAAAGAAAGCTTTTGAAATTGTACCAGTAAGTCCATCTACATAAGACTGGAAATAATCAAGCTATTTCTCTAGGATTCGGTGACTGATTCCAGCCAGTCAACCTGTAATGCATGTTTTAGTCTGATGAACTTTTACATAGCCAAGTTCTGGAAATAATTACTAGTCAGAAAAATGCAAATTTAACGCTACAAATGTGAAAAAAGTGCAACTCGGGTTTTCTGAATTTAAATAAGCTTTCTTGGGTTTTAAACATAATCTGACTTCAAGGAAAGGCCCTTTTTTCTTGCTTTGTGCAGATTGACAAGTGCAAATTCAGAATTTCCACAACAAGTATAAAGAATTCAAATTGTAGCCCCTTAAATTAGCAGGAATACTTGCCAGTGTCTTCAGTGGAAGTATGGAGTCAGAAATAGACCAGTTTTCTTTAGGTGAATATTGACACAGCATTATTTAAATGAATGGAGTATTTCAACATCTTCAGTATTAAACAAATGAATAGCCTTTTGACTCTATAATGTGGAGATGGAACAAACATACCCATTTTTGGTAAAATACAATTTGAAAAGAATTGAATAGATATATTGTAGAACATAATTTCTGAATTAATGCATCTCAAGAGTAAACACATAAGATCTGTTTTTTCATCTGATATCCTGAGGATGAAAGAAATCATACTCAAAATGTTTTTAACAGTGGAAAAAAAAAATCTAGTACTAGAAAGTTGTCCTGTCTTTGCAGACAACTTTCATACATAAAATTTTTCTTACCTGTCAGACACTTGAACCTTTAGATAAAGCATGAAAAATATCTTGGTGGATACTCTGTATAAAAAAGTAAGAACTATGCTAGTCTGAACTCATTCAAACATAGTTTTTCTAGTAAGAAGTAATCATTGCCTGGCCAGCACAGACTCTGTGGAACTATTTTACATGCTATACTCCATATTAAGTGAGGTTTGTCTTCCAGAGCAGTGACCTGAACTCCAAGGAAAATATTTAGAATTTCATACCAGAACGTGTACTCTAGATTCTGCTCCACAATCCTTCTGTGACTTCTTTTTAGTTTACTCAAGTTTCTTCTTATTCTGAAATTTATCTTCTGCCTGGAGTTTTGGTTGGTTCCTTGTGCTTGTGAGACAAGCAAGAACATGCAAAAAAAAAAAGAGAGACGATGAAAAAATAAAACCCTGAATATGAAACCTTGCTAAGTCAGAAATAGAAGTGTTACAGAAAAAAGCACAAGGTTAAGACTTAAAAACCAAAAGACCGCAAACACAGACAGCAATTTCCAGTCCCCCAAACCGAAAATATTTAGCACCTACTTGCTTACAGGAAAACACCTTTGAAGAAGACTCTTAGTCATTAAGCACAGTGGTCTCTGGCACATAGTACTCATTGCAATGCAGTTCACTCCTGCAGGGACCTCCTAACCATGAAGGTACTTCAAACTGGTATCCTGCAAAGATCTGATCTACCACCTTTCCCCTAGAGAAGGGGGACAGCCTAACCATCTCCTCCTGCATCTGTGCACGGCCCAGAGAAAAGCACAAGCTGCTGAAGCAACTATTCTATAACACAGATTTCTTTCTACGTTAGTAGCACTCAAAAATGTTTTTGGGCTCCTGCTCTGCTCCGGTTCTGGGTATACTAGACTGATTAATTTTGGTACATGGTGGAAAAAGAACGGCAACTGTGCAGTCAGCCGTTGGATATCCCTGCACTGTTCAGCTATATAGCTTACACAGAATCACTGCATAGGTGTATTGGGTACAGCTCCAGGGAATGATGCATGCAGAGCTGGTGACTTCCAGCTGAGTGTTGCTCATGTTAACATCATAAAATGAGCAATGATGGAGTGTCAGGCTTTTTAGCCACTACTTAAAACCTGTGCAGCCCACAAGATAAATAGAAGTGAGCAATTAAAAGAAAAGTTACTACAGTTTAGCAGCTAAACTAACATGGGAAGCAAAGTAACACTTCCTGTGACACTCCTGTCAAATGCTTGTCTGAACTCACAATCATTAACGCCAATATTTTATCACTCACTTTTAGAGCAATACTGCACTAAGCTGTCTGACCTACCTTGCATTACAAAATGCTCCTGCGGCACTTGCTCCTGAGACTTCTATCAGTCCAGGATGCTCAGCAACGTTTGTGCTTTTTGTAATGGTAGGAAAGCACAGGAATCAACATTTAACTGCCACTTTGAAGGAGTGTTTAGGCTTATCTCTACGAACAAGGTAAATCCCACCCACTCCAATAAGCATGATCAATACCATCCCACTCACTGAGGTACAAAAGAAAGGCTCTGCACTGTCCAGCTTCCAGCATTGTGGATTTTTATTAGTTACATTAGTTCTTTCCTACATTCTGCCTGTCTCTTCCCACAAATACCATGTTCAGAATGCATCCAGGAGATCATGTCACAGCTTTATAAGCAATGATTAGCTTGTTTTAATAAAGTATTTTTAAATGAATGCTGTTTGTTTTAATGACAGGAAAGCTTGAAAGCTGGGTCTCCCAGCAGTGAGATAAGCCTGTGCTGTGAGCTGACTGGAAACCCTGTCCTGGTGTTACCATGGCACTGAGCCACCGCTAACGCTCTCTGTCTTGGTACTGTGCTAACCACAGGCAGGTAGCTTCCCAGTTTCTTCAAGCTCAGGTAGCAAGAGCTTACAGCTGCTTAAAATCACACAGATATGCCCTAACGCATGTTTAATCTAAGGAATAAAATAGCACCTTTGTACCTGCAACCAGCACACCCAAGTACTTTACGGAAAGATACACCTGCATGACTAGCATGCTCCCTGAACCCAATTCGTCTATTACATTCCTTTCTCTAAACAGACAACCTTTAGGCAAAACCAATCACTTGTAGTCTCCATGAAACCAAACTAAACAGAGTCCCATATCGAGATGGAGTACTCTGAGATGAGTACAACTTCAGTAAAAACTACAGACTCCAAAAGGGTTAAGGAAAAAAATCCATGCCTTTGCATACACGAATTATAACACCGATTTTAATGCTACGAATGCATATTGTCCATCAAACAACCTAATATAAAAGGCAGATATTATTTGTTTTTATTCCCAGGTGCTTCACATCACACATACACACATGCATACCCACTCATTCCCGTGGTATTTCAGTGCTCCCCAAACAGTAAAAAAAAAGAATCTTCTCCACAGCCTATTCAACAAGGGAACACTGCTAGTCACAATTTTCAGATACAAAAAGAGGAGAGACAGAAGTCTCGCTCCACTGCCCAAAGTATTTGTTAGACCCCCACCCTTACCTAAGCAGGGGACCCTTCCAGATCACTCAAACCTCCAACTCCACATTTCCCCGTGCCTATATCCTCCTAACGGTTTTCTGACTTCCTATACCCTCTGATATTTACAAAGAGAAGCCACTTGCATTTTTCACTCTACTGCAGAGCAGTTACCTCTTCTTCCTCCTTCATTTCTGTGCCTCTACGCAGAGCTCATTTCTTCCTTTTTAATACTTGTATCAAAGTGCACATTGGGATTCAAGAAGGAACAAGGGCAGGGAAAGTTCCGCTCCACTGGGCTGTAGATGCTGTCTTCGGAACATGTGACTGCCAAACTCTCACCAGCCTGAGAACATACATCAGCTTCGATTTTTTCAAAGGCTTATACTTTGATGAAACACTGTTCTATTTTCACAGTCACAGGAAAAAATATATTCACAACACAAGGGCAATAACTAAGCCAAATTTTAAGTCCTGGCTTAATGAAAAGATTACAAAAAATTGTTTAACTGGGCAAAATGACAAGTTTTCCCTAATCTTGTTCTTGCAATCATTTAATAATTGACAATTTTATACGCAATTCAAGGCAATGTCTGTGGAAACCTAACTATGTACAAGCACAAGCAATATTTGTGATTAGGATTTCCTCTATCTACAGGCACATCCAATATCGGCCTAAAGTCACACAGACCAACTGAAGTTCAAGTTATAGGAGTTTTCATCAGCTAAAGTTCTAAATTATTTGTGTTTTTATGGATTCCACCTTGGATTCATGAGGCCGAAGACACTTCCTTTTAAACATACAGTACAAATAACATGGTAATCAGCTATCGTCATTGGTAAAAAATGCAGGAAATTTCTTTCCAATCAGCAAGACTGAATTACTGCTCAAAATTGTCTCATATTACCCACCCCCAAAGAAGATGGAAACTGTAAATCCAAAGGTCCAATACTGGGCAGGTCTTTGCAAATATTCTTTACAGAGGTGCTTGAGAAACCTGGCATAGGACAAGTAGATGGGGGAGGTGGGGAGGGTTCTCCACTGCCAGGGAAGAAGTCAGGTGCGGAGTCTGTCTGCACCTAGTGGTTCAGAACCAGAGAACGCCTCACTTGCTCCAGCAACTCACGTCTCTCTGACCCAAACCCGTTTCCAGGGCAGCAACCTAGTAAGTATCCATGAAAGGAAGCCCAGAGATTACCTTAGTTAAATACTGAAGAACTGCTTTTATAATGTATACTGCTCTATTTATGCAGTTCTCCCATCAACGTAAATACACGCACATTAGCAAGACCTCTAGAATCCAGAATGAATTCAGTGAGAATATTTTTCAGAAAATTCCACCTCTCACTTCTCAGGTGTGATCACCAAGTCAAACCTGCAAACTAGGACTCATAGACCTTTTAGATATCAACAATCACAGACTTGGTGGAGATACTGCCTATACAGCATGATAACACTTTTCCCATATTTCACCTCCAGCTAAAGCCTTCCATGTTCTGATAGTAACAACCTCTATGTTCTTTCTGTCCATGGTGGAGAACTACCTCATGATTTTTCCCTCTACTAATATACCCTTTGTTTTACAGGTGATAACCATACTTTTCCCTCAAACTATCTATTTTATTGGCATAATTACAATACACTCAAAGCAACTATTCTCAACTCGTCCTAAATCTACAGTTACTTGAACAGTGGAGCTGATCTAACAGACCAGTTGTACCAAAAAAAGGGGCGCATCACCCTGGAGCTTGCTGATCCATCTGTAAGTCCATTTAACACATTAGCCCAGCAGAAAACTTGTCTTTTATTAGTTTCTTGCTAGGTCAGTTAAACTTAATCAATTTTGGGGTTCAATGACTGCCAGGGCTCAGCCAGTGTAAGAGACAGTAGCAGCATTTTTCTCTTTCAACAGCAGTGACTGTAGATGTCTTCTGAAACCGCACCCCTAATTCAAGGTTTGCTGCTATTGTTTCAGACCTGAAGGGCTTGTATGCCCAACAGTTTGTGTGTTTCCCTATTGTATTATTTCATCTAGTAAGAGCTATTATACCTTGAGAAACCAGATGTTACAGAAAAACTCCTCTGTTATAAGTTTGTCATTGGTTTCCTCCAGCTTCACACTGAATTCACTGGAAGAGCTCCTCTGCAATTAATGGAAATTTTGAGTTGTACGCTAATCCCAAACAAATTTATGTTCCAAATTTTCAGCAGTGAATTCAAAAATGTTACACATCAATAGTAAATTTTAAACACTTGCCTGTGTGAGGCACCAACTGTCACTGAGCACATTATTTCAAACAAATCCATTTACATTCTGTGATCACTGTCCACACAAAACAGTTGCAAATTTTGGTAAACATGTACGTGGGATAAACGCATGAAAATTTCTTTTATCTGCAATATATCAAGCGTTATGATGGAAAGATGAAAAACATTGGTTTGATTAAGCAGCCCTTCAAAATCACTTTGTAAGCACGGAAATTCTACAGCCAGAATCAACCAAGAGCACTTAGTCACAATATCATTTATATCATATAAAGGATCTTTTGTCTCTGCAGCTACTACTGATGATTCTTCAAAAAAGTAAATAATGATTTTATAAAACCATGAAAGAAAGAAACATCTTTAACTTCATTCAATCCACACATTGGCTATTTAAGAACTGATCTTCCATCTGAAAAAAGAACTGTGTTTTCATTATGAAATTAATCAAGAGCCTCGTTTCCTACACATTCCATTCTTCTTCTTGAGGGAAGAGATTAATATAATTGCACTTCCTTTAGTCAGTGGTGATGCTTCTCTAAGAGTGACTCAAGACCTAAAGACTTTTCTCCTTTTATCTCAAGATCAACTACTTTTTTGTGGCAGAGAGAATCTATCTGTCTGTCAGATCTGGTAAGTAGTAACTAGCACTGAAACCTATCTTCAGAATATTTAATGTTTAGATTCTATTATTGTAATGTGCTGTGTTAGTACACAAAGATTCTAATAGATACAACACAATACAAAAAAGTCATCTGAAAATTGTATGCAAAAAAATTAAATAAACAGATAATCCTGACACATTTTACATCCCAAAGAAAAATGCTAATTTCTCGGAGGGACTCTGAACACATACTATAATAATCTAATAAACAACCCTTCAAATCCAAAGTAAATGAATCAGGCAAAAATATTTCACTAGTATCGTTAAAAAGAAGACACAGAACTAGGAAGCACAATGGGAAGTCTTCTGCTATTGAAAGGAACTCCAGTACCTCTATATAGAGCTTTACATAGAGCTTCAGATTCAGGAAATTAAGAGCGTTTTATAGGTCATGTCATCAGTATAATATTGTATTATTATGCCAGCAATTGCTAAGGAGACTTAATGTTAACATTTGGAGAACCTATTTTATGACTCAAGCCTTGCTATTGATCAAGGCCTGTAAGTGCTATCACCATACTGACAAAGCTACAACAGAAATTATGACCTTACGAATACTTTCAATCTGCAGGTACTTCCTTTATGCATCATAAATTCACAAACTGTGAAAAATGCAGCGATTAGGAGAGAGCTAAGAGTAAAAATTGAGACTGTTCCATAACAGTATCTTTTTCATGGGTTACGACACTCAGTGAAAGCTACAAAACAACTAGGGCAGAATACACATTACAGCCTATGTTCTCGTCTTATAATTGTTTTTTGAACAAACACAACAAAATAGCTCCTACTTCCATGAATTATCCCCACTTTTATATGGCTGAAAACAAAAATGAACTGTCTGTAAGCAGACGAAAACATAAGAATTAATCCAAGTGTGCTCTCATACGTTAGCACTATCTGTATGAGTGCATACTAATATACATTGATTCCTTACATGATGGTACAAACTTAAAGAAATGAGAATGTTAGTGCATATGAAAATGTTCCATTGTATAACTCTAAAGAGAAACCTTGGATATTCTACTTCTGCAAATTAGTTTGTCAAATGCAGCCACTGGGAAATATATGTGACTGTCTCATAAAAAGTCATAAAATCATCTCGATGATCATACAGCTACTAGTTCACAGTTGTTGCAAACTGGGTTGGGTATTTTTTTTGTTTGGATTGGTAAAATGGAATTCATTAGTACTGACAAACTGCTACACAACAATTGTACTACTTCTGAAAAAGTCATCTATGAATAGTAACACTTTCAAGGACCACTGTAAAGAGAAATGCATATTAATGTACCAGGTAACCCTATGTTGTAAATCCATATATTCCCTATACTCTGATACACTGCCAATCTGAAATCACCCTTTTAATTACAAGCTGAAGACAACTGCCTCCCTGTCATCAACTTATAGCCATACCATTTGGTTCCTCACGGAAAAAGTCAGTTGTAGGAATTTTATCTGTCTATATTCAGTGTAAGGAGTCTCCAACTCCCCATCTTTGTAAAGGAAAGCTCAGGTATGAAAACAAGTGTGTGATTCCAAGTCCACAGCTGAGCAAACTTCTACTCAGGGCACCACAGGGTATTGTGGCTACACAGGAAAATCACAAATTATATTTTTATTTTTATTTTTATTTTTTAAGAAGGACTAGAAGAAACCACAAAAATATTGTGTAAGTAAATTACAACCAAACCATGGTTTACAGAAGGTCATCTCTAGGACTGTTTCCATTCCCATCACAATTGAGAATTCCTGTGAGATTTTTCCTGCTGTACTATGTTTAAGATTTTGTTGGTGGTGGGGTTTTTTTTTCCCTAGAACTTAGTTTTGCTCTTGGTGGCATTCATGGGCTTCTTCACAGGAGCTTCACAATAGTCACAGAAAAGTGAATTTAGATTTGTTACTCTCTTTCATTCGTACTGTTGTCTGTTTAGAGTTATACTTATAGCGGTGGTCTTTGGACAAATGTTCTATTAAAACCGCAAAACAGTTGTTTGGGTTTTTCTTTGCACTGGGATAGAAACGCAGTAAAGATTCATGCAAAAACATCTAAAATGGAAGCTATTATTTATTACTTATTTCCATAGAGATTGGAAGCCAAATCAACCAGGATACCAAAGTGCTGCAAATGTTACAAACACCGCATGAATGACAGTGTTCCCCAAGAGCTCACAATACAAAAACTAAGCTGTAACAGGTGAACTAAACAAACATGCAGGGTGGAGTTGGGAAGATGGGAGTAAGAAAAAGGATGCAAGCAATTCTGTGGCACTTACAAACTATGACCCTCTCTGCTGGTATCAGATTTTACTCGCTGATTCAGCTGTCTGCGATCCATACGCACAGAGCCATAGATTTTTCTGAGGAAGTAGGTAATTGCCAGAAAGTTGCCAGAAACAATGCATCTTTGTCATAAAATAATTTTGTAATGCTGCCATCAATAATATGTGTAGAATGAATCATACCAATGAATCAAGAAAAAACACAGTTTTGCCATTTAGGTCCCAACACTATTTCCTGATGTATCTACATTAGTGATTTACTGCGTAGAAAGGGTTCTTTTTGATAAGAATTTGCTTTGAGTAGAAGTGGTATGGCTGCAAAGTGGTTTTCCCCCTTGCGGAAGAACTAATACTGAAGCTGTGCACAAGGGGTCACCAAAAGCACCCCATTTGCAGTGTTAGAGTTGCGTGTGTGTTTGTATACATATACACACACAAATACATATATCAAAAACAGAGTTCTTCAGCAGTCACTGCTCAACGCTCATGTGGTACACTTTTAAAACAACTACTGCAAACTCAACTGCCAGTGAAGATTCAACGTGGAAAAGCAGTTCTTGAACCATAACAGATTGCACCAAATTGAAGCCTGGTGCCTCCCTCTTGGGGCTGCATCAGTCAGTAACATAAAAGTGCCTTGTGGAAGGGAAGATCCTCCTAGTAACTTTTACTCTCATCTTTAACCTCTTCTGAGAAAGAAAGTTTTCTTTCCCTAATTAGGTCCTTTATGAAAACAGGATTAGTAACATTATGGCAAATCAGCAGTTGTTATTTATTTATTTATTTAATTTCAGCCAAACCTAAAAACATAAAATAATGACAAAGGAAGAAGATTCTTCCCCAACAGGAAATAAACGACATGATGAGCAGTAGCAAATGAACAGTTTGGCCAGATGTTAGGCAAGATGCTGAGACATAGGTGAATTCAGCTATTAATAATGGGATAAATGATTTCAGCTTTAGGTAGCCAGTCAAATTTGTTTGTTTCACAAGAAGGAACTAACACTGACAGCTGTTGAGACCACAGCAGTCAAGTAACACTATGTATCTTTCATTCCAGAAGTGTCCTACATTTGGCAGTGGACAGTTTTCATTTTATAAGCAATTAAGATGGAGATGGTAACACTCATGTTTCCCACAGGCACACATACAGCTAGCTACCCACAGTCTTGCCCTTGCATGGTAGAGCTTGCTGCCTGTGCTGCACCTGCTCTGCTCATTAAGGGTTTCAGTCTCAAAGTCTGTCAAGCTGGTGCTTTCCATAACACGACATTTACTGGAAAAAATGTAATGAGAAAAACACAGTAATCAGGGAAATAAGCTTTCCCGTAGGAAATATCTAAGGCACTATCGACCAACATTCAAGAACAGACTAGCTACAACTCTAATAACCAAAGTGATACACCTTGTTGTAGTGTCAACTTTTTAAACTTTATTTTCTTAATGTTTTAGAATCTTACTTGAGACTATTAATAGAAACAGATCCCCAGGCTAATGTGTACCTGGTACAAAGTTTTCAACAGAAAAGTTATGGAATACATTCTCTTTCGGCATCAGCAGTATATCTTTCTACACCAATAGTTCAAAACTTCGCTTGAGACTGCTGTATCTATCTAGAAAGGGTCTTTAAAGCAAAAACTGTGAAAAGGAAATCATCTAATTCATTTTTTTCCCACTGGGATGTTAACCATTCATTTCCAGCTAAGATAGCTGGAAGAAGGACTTATGATGGTACTGTTGGCACCAGTCTTTCATTGCACAGAATCTGCAAAGCAGGTGATATCATAAACTATTAAAATTTTGAGCAAAGTACTATTCATTTCAAATAAACATTATAACTTCACCTCTTTTTTTTTTTTATACAAGGGAGCGTTAGACTTGATATATATTCATAAATTTATCATGCTAAGAACAAAGTCTAGGTATCCCAACGTAACAAAAAACAGGATACAAAGTTCAGACACTCCACTTTTATCCGTGTTGCCCTCTGCAGTTCTCAAACTTCTGCTGCGCATCCTACAGTAAGCTGCTTATCAATCCTAAAAATGGCGCAGCACAGAAGCAACCTTAAACCAATCCGTTTTATCTCACTTATTTTGCACATTCTGCAGGCTTAAAAGTGAACTCTAGAATTTTTCACTTCTACTTTCAAGCCCACAGTACATAAAGAGCAGGCGGAAAAGGATGGAGCAGAGTGGCGAGTCCCATTACAGTGTTACTGCTTTCAACTGAGGTCTACCTGTGAGCACACATAATGCTATACGTACTGTATGTTTCTATCTTCTTCGTAAGGAAATTAAATAAAAAAAAGGGTGGATGCTGTCTGACTGTTGATTTAAATGCACAAATAAAATAGTATTTGTTCCTGTTTGTTGGCTTTACCACCCAATATACCTAAGAGAATTTGTTAAGAGAACAGTGCATTCAGTCGCATGCAGGCTTAACTTGGCTAACTTCAGAACTTTCTGACGCCGAGGCATTAAAAGCCACACAATGAACACTGAAGTAATACAGTTTTCCTACACTTAGCTGCTCTAATCCTGTAATTAATGCTACAAAATCATTTTTCAAGTGCCAGTGCACTCAGTTCTAGACAAAAATGGTAACGTGCCTTTTCTCCCCAACAGCAACAAATACCAAAACCAATCCTTTCCATGACTGATTTATTTCTCCATTGCTGTTTGGAGAATGGCTAGAGGGACAAAACACAGGCAGCTAGATAAAGGATACCTGATGCCAATGGCGACAGAATGGCTTACCAGTAAGATGTGCAAAGATCTTCACATGCTTTTACATAGTAAAACCAAGCGCTTGCATTTGTAAAGCACCACCTCCCCACCGTAAGCAGCCACTTTATTTCTAGGCAGCGGCAGGTACAGTGAGAAAAGAAAGGCGAATTAATCTTACAAAATTCAAAGTACTGCCTCTGTACAGGCAGAGATAAACATGTCAAGAAAAAGTGGAAAATGGAAATTCAACTCTGGAATCAAGTCAGAGTTGAAAGAAAACTATACGTAGGACCCAGCCTTAATCCCAATTAAAACTGCAAGAGGCAAGAGGATCAGGAACAAAACTCTATCTAGGTACAACTCTAATGTGTTTGTTAAACAAACTGGTTTAATTTGTTTTACAAATACGTATTTATGTATTTACTGTAATGGAGACTAACTATTTTTGCTTAACAAAACTAAGCAAAGCAAATCCCAGATTAAAAGGATCTGGGATCTGTCTCCAGCTTTGGGCTCTGAACACAGTGCAATACCATTTCAGTGGGGTTTTTTTTGTTTTTGTTTAAATTTGATTTTAAATTAATACACTTTGAATAGCACAGTTACTTAAATCTAATCATTAGCATCCTTCTTCTGAGAATTTAGTGAAAATAAAGGGTAGCAAGTTGATACAGAGATAGGTTACCATCGAACCAAGAAAACAGCAGCTGAGAGTCGCAAAACTTTCACAGCTCAGGCACCAGCCCCACAAAGCCTGGTGAGTTTCTGAGCACTGTCTGTACTCTGTAAGTCCTATGGCGTTTCAGAAACTGACACTAACCTCTCGCTACCAACAGTAACAAACGTGCTCCCCCCCCCTCACCGTTTGTGTGTGTGTGTGCATGAGAGATGATTCACTTGCTTTTATTCCATGGAACCGATGATTCATTCAATCGTCTCCAGATCATGCTAACGTACTAAACATGCACATAAAGGATGGAAAAATCAAGTTCTTAAACTTTGTTATGCTCAAGCGTTTATTTTATTTCTAGTCGGAACCGGGAGAAAAGGAGAAACCCGCCTCGCGGAGAGGGAAGGGAGCAGGTTGCGCTCGGGCTCCGAGGCAGGCTCTGGAAGCACACCCCACCCACGTGGAAGGGCAGCCGCCGGGTGCCGCGGGCGGGCTGCGAGGCGAGCTCCCCGCCCCGGCCCGG
>VXAL01015524.1:46589-134892 GCA_013399475.1 Chauna torquata
CCGGTGCTGGCTTCGCGGCGGGAGCGCGGCCCTGCCCCGCGGGAGGGCGAGGCGCTGGCCCGCGCTGTCGGCGCGCGGCTGTGTGAGCGGCGGGGCGAAAGCACCGCGCTGCCGCTCTTGGTGTGGGCAGAGGGCCGGTGCAGCAGCGGGTATCTCCTCCTTAGTTCGTTGTTTCTGCTGCATCGGTCGTGACTCATTTTATCATTGGTAATTTCCAGCGAAATAAGTTTTTTTAACCCAGGAATTAATGAGAACGTAACACAATTGTATGACATTACTCATGTATTCGTTAATTCATTAAGCACCTCCTCACCCTGAGTCCCTTCCCACAATAGCAATAAATGCAATATCAAAACACATGCCAGGAGAGCTCTTTGCAACAGGAATCCCCAATTTGCACTTACTGTGCACCACAGGAATTTCCCTGACTCATTTATAAATGAGTAAGCTTCTCAATCAACTTTCCCTGAAACTTAATAATAAAGTGCACTCGACTTCCTCAAGCTGGTAAGAGAACCGATATTCTGTGGGACCTGCTTTGTGTTGCCTCCTGCATGGGGTTTGGGTTAAGGGCCCTTGCTAAGAACCAGCTCCTTACTAAGCAGTAGAGCTCTGTAAGCCAGCAGTCAGGACTGCTGATGCTACCTAATAGCAAAACATTCGCCTGAAAGTTAGCACCTTCTGCAAGTTTGACTTGCAGTCGTAAAGAAAGATGGGATAGCGAGAGAGTACTTTTGAAGGGTTCACTTCAATCTATCAATGATAATTTCCAAGTAGCATTGCATTAAAAAAAAAAAAATAGGGAAGAGTTCTCTTGAGCCTTGCTAACACCTCTTTTCCTTTTTTGTCACTTCAAGCCTTCCTGGGAGCACTGTCCAGTATATCTGAGTTTAAGATGCTTTAGTGTCATCAGACCAGGTCACAACGTCACGTTCATTTAGACATCAGTGTGCACTGTCAGGAAGAGCATATTTTGAGGATTTGCTGGTCAGACTAGTGTTCATCTTGACTGCCAGGTCAGCTGTTGGTTATAATTGGGTTTGTGATAATCAGCCAGATTTGTGGTATCAGAACAGTGCATGCAGCTCCTTTGAGCTTGTACTCAGTGGGTGTCACACAATGCACAGAGTATTTTCAGAGATTAAGAGAAACTTCGCTGAAAATAAGCTGGGCTGTTCATACTTGAAGCAATTGCATCAGGCTCGCTGAAAACTTGGACATCTCCAAGGTGTTTTACCTTGGTCCTATCCTTAAAGTTTTTAATGTTTTGGGTTTGTTGTTGTTGTTTGTTTGGGCACAGAGGGTCTGTAGGTTTTTTTGTTTGTTTTTGTAAGTAAAACTTCTGACTACAAGCTTTCACTTGCAAAAGAGAAGTAGATTCTGGAGTATGAAAGAACAGTTCCAGAGAGAGAGAGCAGTTCCCACTGCTTCTGTTTATCTGAAAAAAAAGGACAGAAAAAGAACAAATTCCTTCCTTGTCCCTCCTGTATTTGAAGGCATTTGAGCACTCACAATGTTTTTACTGGAAAACTAATCCTTCATTAAAACTTCTGAGAGATTCCCTGTTTCTGGGAGGTATGATAGCAGCAAATGGTAACGCCCAGAGGGCTGTCTGCCAGTGAGGAGCAACCGGTGCCTACACTGAAGCCATGGAAGAAGCCATACAACGAGACAGAGATATTCAAGCTGTTGTTAAAGCAGAAATAATAGCTACCACTGAGCTCAGAGCAGACTATCTGCCTTTAATAAGACAGCAAGGAAGGCATACAATAAAACCAATACAAAACACAATTCAGTGTTAAGGCTTATCTCTCTGAGTATTCTCTGTCTACCTAAATGATGGATGTGAGTTTCCCCTTTTGAAGTTTTCTTCACAGCCAAGAGGGCCACAGATTTAAATATAAGTACATACGTATAGTATATAATTGTAAATTTAGATGAAAGCTTGTCTTCTCACACGTTTGCCTGGCTCTTAGGAGACACCAAAGAGCAGGAGACTAACAATCAAAGCTCAAGAGTTGGCACCACTTGCTCTGTTTGTCATAATGTAAAGGTCTAAGTCGATCAAGTAGCTATGAAAACCTCGACTACAGATTCCGGTTTTATTGTATGTTTTAGATTATACTGAATTTTTAGTTAATTAACTTTCACAGTAAACTTTGCATACAGCAGAAGAAGGTTTGTCTGGTTCAAGACTCGGTTTTCTAATTATATTTCTTTCACTTCCTCTGCTGATTTTATTTCTAGTAGTGTGTGGAGCCTTAAACTACTCTGTGGGCTCTTTTCTTGATCCTGGGCTTTTTAATATCTGTTTCCTCAAAGTGATGGCTTTTATAAGCTGTCAGTTAATTGTGAATAGAGCAACAGCCACATCTCTCTCTCTCTCTTCTTCTGATTATGCATCTTGGGAGAACTGGCACAAATGTGGTTTTCAACTGTAAAATTTGTGGTTGGGAAATATTTTTAAAAACTAAACCAAAGCAAAATCAAAATGTTCAACTCGGTTCTCAGCAGTTGCTACATTTAGAGTTGTGTGTTAACTTAGGAGTCATTAGCAGATTCTGCTTGTCGGAGAAGCCCACAATTTCCACTGAAGGTTGAGCCATAACCTTTAGGTATATGTTTATCTTTCAGGTCCCTGACTGTAAGTTTCAGACTTAATCTACATAAATATCACCGGATGCCCTCCCTACCTCCTCAGGAATATTGCCAGGGTACGTTTTTCCATTTCCAAAGCTTACATAGAAACTGCAATTCATGGCTTTAAAATATCTAGCATTAATTATACAGCTTTCTTATGAGCTGGAACTTCTGGCCAGAGTGAAAGATGAGTCCCTCTCTCCTTTCACCCAGAATTTGACTACTATGCTATCTTGTTTAGCAGAGTACTAGGGCACTTATGACTACTTCTATTCGAGAAGAGGTCATCACCACTCCTAGCTCCCTATTTAGAGCCATTATGCTATTTTAAATGCTGCTTTACAGTCATTTTGCATTTCAGTTCCATTTGTTGTATATATTACTCTGTGATACACAATAGGCTTTCCAAGCAAGGTTATTAGTTAATTGTCAGCTGTAGGCACCCTTGAGTTTCAGCTTTACCGAGCACAGCTTAGCGGCACTCTGATTCCAGAGGATCTCATACCAACAGTGAGACTAAGTTATGGTTTCTCCTTTTTGGTGGATATTTTGAAGTTGGGCATTGTTTTACTTGTATTGTATAAATATTGAAATACACTGACACACGAATTACACCGCAGAAAACAAGTGCCCCCTTGCTGCTCAGTTGCAGGGGGGAAGGAAGAGATGTAAAAGCCAGTTCACCTGCTCAGCCCTAGCTTCAGCTCCAGCAAGAGGAGTTGCCAGATGATCTCTGTTTTCTGTGAGCTGTAATAACTGCCTCATTACTAAGTTGGTGCAAAGTGTACTACAAGAAAATGTAGGAGCTTACTTTCTCCTCAGGACAAAACCGTTGAGATCAGTGGATAAACAGCATGCTTAATATTATTTATCGATGCTTTGTAAATAAATGACAAGCATCTTTTAGGTGCCAGCCTCCATCTGGTACCAAAGACAACCATCTCCAGTGTTGGAGCACACCTACAGCAACATCAGGACCAGAGCCTGACCTGGGCATTGTGAACTCCCGCAAAGAAGGCAGGAGCCTCCAAGGACCTCACCGATCTGCTCTGCTACTTTGAGACAACTCCTCTCCAGTCATACCTTCCCAGAAACTTTCTAACTTTCTCTACTTCTTTTTTTTTTTTTTTCTCCTCTACCACCTTCCATAGCTTAGTATTGTTGTGAAACAGTTTTAATGTCAGGGAAAGGTGTTTCCCAGCAGTAATTTGAATTTCATCATTTTATGCAATGTGAACTAAGGTATAATTACATTACATAAGAGACTATTACAACATGTCATTTTATAGAAGGGATAAAGTACCTGTGAATGACCATGCGCAATCTCCCTCCAAAATGGAGAAGGATATAGACAGGTTGTCTCCTAATAATGAGCTGGGTTTTTTTTCACACTAGGAAGTTCAGATCATAGAGAATTGCTATAGTAGATTTTAATAGACTGAACTGTTAGCATTCTCTCTGGGTGGGTTGGGAGGACTTTGGTACAGAAATATATTGGACAAGACTGATTCCCGTGCTCACTAATCACAGCAGCTATTTCCAAGCTGCTTCCTCCTGTCAGTGATGCTACGCTTCTCAAGAGATTCAGGGCATAATTATTGAACGGAGCCAGTCTTTGAGCAGCCCAGAGGCCAGGCTAGGCAGACAGTCACTCTCACACTGATGAACGGAAGGAATGAAGGAAAGGAGGATGACAGAGCAAAGTCTCCAGGAGCACTTTTCATTTACCAATGGGGACACAACTGATCTCCTGCACTTCCCTTCTGGAGCCTGTGGTTTGCAAAACAGCTCACAAGTCAACTGAGAGAAGTAGCTGCTCGGTAGGAGGTGGTTCAATGCATCTAAGCTAGATATCTAAATTTGGATCATCTGCATACACAACCATGTAGACATTTTGGGATTATCCTGAAGAACAGTATTTCCTGCATTGATTCTTTATTTTCTTTTGGCTATTTTGATTTGAGCTAATATTGAAGTGAAAGAAAGTAGGGCTAGGTTTTTGTTGTTGTTGTTGTTAAGATCCCTAGAAATCTGTATGTTTTTATTTCTGGAGTTTCTACGAAAACACCTGCAGTAGGTCTTGTTGACGAGAAGAACAGTAAGATAAATTTCATCCAATCAAGTTCATATATTACACCAATTTCTAAATTAGAATTCAAAATCCTTGAGGTCACAAGTGTTTCATCTGGTATGCTTTGTCATGGTCCTCACTGGGACATCTGAACATGTTAGTAGTAAAAGGACGAATGTATTATAAAGTTTCATTTGTATGTCAGCTAGAATGTAGGAATAAAGATTTTTAAAACGTAAAGAGAAAAGTTCTACTTATGCGGTATTTATTTGCAGTTTAGCCTGTGGACCTGGTTGAAAACAAGTTGTAAGGGGGTTATGTATAGAGGATGGAGCAGTTGAGGTGTCCAAATAGCTGACTAGAGCTGTGGATACTGGAGATTTCCTTTACGACAGGATGCAACAGTACAAGGAAGAATTGTAACGGTACCTCCAGCCCACAAACAAGAGATCCTCCTTGAGTTTCTTTAAAAAGAAGCAGCTGTTAAGAACTCTTCCCACAGGATAAAGCACAGATGGATTGAAAAGTTCCTATATGAGAAGCAGCTTTGCTAATCATTAAGGATCAACATGTTCCCTAGCAAATACTTAGGATAACACAGCACACACGTTATAGTAGGGAAAAGCTATTTCGTAGCTCATACTAAAATGCACGCTACAAAATAGTGTTTTTTCTCCCTCATATCATGAACATTTTATATGTATGTACCTGCATGTACTTGATGGCACCATCACTTGGAACACAGTAACATTCCTTATAACCTTCATCCCAGACAGCAATGATCCAGAAGTTTTTAATCCTGGATGATTTTTAAAGCCCTTATAAAAACATATCTGAGCAGTCCAAACAGTTACTATTGAAAACAGATTATTATTAGGCAATATATATATATTTTGAAAATGAGTCAGTGAAAGATTTGCTTATCAGACGGTAGCGTACTAGTATATTTTCTTGGCAAACATAAAAAAGATTTTCACCCAAGAGATAAGGACGAAGAACCTGACAGACTGCTCTTTATACTTCTAATCAGAATGGTTACCAGGGTATTTTGGTTTATGAAATGCAAAAAAATTCTCCCACTAGGTGAAAATTTTCACACATTAAAACATGGAGAGTCTATAGCTGCAAATCCATGCAGAAGAAGCTATAGCGCTTCCATAATTTGATCTGTCATATTCAAAACCAGGTACTGCAGAGTTCCATAATGGTACATTGAGCATTATTTATTGTTATCTCATTTTATTTAATGAGATGCCTAGTCTCATTAATATCAGGTTCTGCTATTTACAGATGAATTTATAGCAAACTGAAAATGTCACATGTCCAATTGTTATTTCTCCTGACTTCACTCTGCTTAGGATCCCTGTTTCAGCAGCTGCGCTACAGCTCCATGGCAGGCAATAAGAATTATCACAGGTGGCTTTTATTTGTTCAAGGCAAGCATGTCAACACCTTAGACTGCTATACTGAATTCTTCACAGAAGGCTTTAAATACCCTGTCCTTCTAATTAATTTTCAGCTTTGCATATAAAAAGCTGGCATAAATAGGGCTGCAGGGGAACCTGGGAACTCCCGGACATTCCTCAGTAAACTGCATACGTGCAATTCCTGGTAAGTTGGTCAGCAGAGACCACAGAATCGCAGAAGCACTCTGCCCATCGGATTGAGAAAAAGAAGCTTCTTGCCAGGGGGCCGTGCCCAAGACAGCCATCCCTCACCTCTGGGTAATTGCAACCTGAGAGAAGTAGCGGAGGGAGGCCACACGGAAGGGTTTCTCTCATCACTCAGCACATACCCCCTTCCTGCTGTTTTTAAATATGAATTACTTTCTTTGTAAGCCATCAAACTGGTTTCTGAGCAGCAGAACTGCGGCCGCCTGTTCCCTGTGTATTCATGTCCTATAGACTCACGATCCCCCTTTCTCCAGTGCTCCCAGGTGCCCACCTCCGCTCCCAACCACAACACACACACTGTCACCCACCACCCCTCTGCACCCCTCACAGCTCTCCGCCTTGGAGCTGACACCAGGGACTAGCTGGACTAACCGCCTTAAATTCGGGTGGGTAGGTGGCGTTAACCTGGGTCATTCTCCTCTGACCAGTTTTCAGAAAGCTTCCAGGAGCTTCATGTTCTCAAAGTCTCTATCTCTGTCAAGTATAGCTGGGATTGTCAGTAAATTCAAACACTGTTAGGGAAGGGAAGCCAGCAGGTGGACAAACTGTGTGATTGTAGGTCTTCCTTCAGAACCCAACGGAACTCCAGTTAGATCTGGCCTTCAGAAGTTCTCATAACGCTAACGAAACAGCTTGTTGTAATGGTAGTTAAAGGCTCAAGCTACATTTTCAGTAAGCTGATGATGAACTTAATGGTCTTCTATTTAAATTTGAAGTTTTGAAACAAGAGAGCTTCAAGCAACCAAATTTACAGACAACCTTAGTGACAAATCAGTGGGAGCAGGTGGACATCTAGACTTAACATTGTATCTATTTTCACACAAAACCGTAAATAGGAAGAATCTACAAGATGAATTGATGACACTGAAAAACTTTACACCCCCAAATTTTATGTAATGGAAATTTCAAGATCTCATCTAAACCCCTGCCAAATTCAGGATCCATATGTGCTGCTGTGGGGCTGATTTGAATTTTGAATTTAAGGTGTTACTTTTTCACTGGCGTATAGCATGTTCGATAAAAACAAATTCATAGATGGAGAGGAGGTGAAATGAGGAAGGGCAGCAGAGTGTGAGGAAAAGACTGGAGAAAGAACAGGAGAGAGAGGGGGGGGAGGAGGAAAGTCAGGGGCCTCTGTAATTGAAGGTCTCAGCTGCACTAGCAGGTACTGTAGGCCCTGGAGACCCAGCCGCAGGTACAGTGGCAGCAGCAGGCTTTTTCATGCTGTTAGTGGATTTCATTCACAAACTCTGGCAAGGGAAGTCAAGAAGATAAATAAATACCACTTTTTCCATCTAGTTGCTCATAAGATCATATGAACGAAGGCTGCCGATGATGCTAAATGGCTCTGCAGGCTGTATGATTGTGTAATTATTGCAATTTCCTTCTTCCTCCCTCTGTGTTTAGTTTGTATTTTTTCTGCTACACTCAGTCCATCCCCACATATACTTAGTTACTTATAGATGTCAGTAATTTTAAACAGACTAAGTGCATTATGGAGAACCATGAAGACCAACCAGAGGAAAAAAGAAGCCTTCATAATTGCTTAGAAACACTGATGGGAAAGCAAATAAAAACGTGGACACACAAACCATCAACTGAACTATGCAATGAGAAACAGGTAAGTTGTCTACCTCAGCTGATAGCCTCATTTAGTTTCATACGTCTCTTGTGAGGTTGTAATTCAAAGAGGCATTTTGGAAAGGCAAGAAGAAAGTGCACTATGTAAGCATAAATCCACAAGTTCTCACGTTTTGCAGAAGGCTTTCTTCCTTTAAAACAGTTATGTCTATGTATTTTCCTAAAATAGAAGGGAAGATATCAAATACCTTTGAAACATTTTAAAAGAGCGCATGTATCAGAACTGAAAAAAAGATATATCTGGTTGCTGGCTGATTTTATTTCCTACTTGGAAACTAATTTTCATAGTCCTGTTGTTCCCACCACATGAAATAGTCTGGTCAGACCTGTTTTAGTAACTGCTATACAGGTAAAGCTTCATAGCTATACATGTATGCAGAAATACTCAAAATAAAATCAGAATTTTTAAACAAATATCCAAAGATATAGAGATTTTTGCTGATCCTTTCAGTTTCAAATAATTTTGTTAATATCTTAATATTTGCTTTTACAGATCGAAGTGAGCAAATTTTGCTGTGCCTGCAGCATTTTGGACTTCAGGTTTCAAAAGCTCAGACATCCCTGGCTGGACTCTCATTCAAAATGAAAATCTTGCATGATACAACCAAATTTTAGTTTCTGTTCAAGATTAATTCTTTCAATTGTAAAGTACCACAGGCTCAAAAATGAGTCACGGTATCTGGTGAAATAATGAAATAGGATGGCTGTCTGGAAGAAAGCACACACTGAACAATGGTAAGTATTTAGTGAAATACGACTGCTTATTATCACTTGATGTTTCAATACCTCCAAAGCCTCAAAAAAGTAAAGAAGGCTGGCCTGCGCTTTTTTTTTTTTTTAAAGGATAGCAGTGCTTAAACCATTAGATGGAGCCCCTCTTCTCCTCTCTCCCTGCATAGACCCCTCAGCCAGGTAGATGCCTCCAGCATGGCCCCTGCACTGCACTGGGACCAGGAGAACGCAGAAGATGAACATTTTGGTCCCAGTGCATGGTGTCCCTGGGGGTACACCAGGAACGAGCATGGCCTTATCCAGGAAAATACATTAATCTACCTGCCAGTTTTCTCTCTGTGAAACACATTCTTCCAGGCTTGCATCCTTCAGTGATGCTTCTTCCATCAGACTCTTGAAGTGTCTGATATTGGTTTTATACATGGCTTAGAATTTGCAATCAATCTGTCCCAGGTCTGATAATATCTAAATAACACAAAATCATCAAGGTCAAGAAAGAAAATTATTTTGTCCATCTTTTTATCTTTGAATGCAAAATACTTCCTCCAAAAAAAAAAAGTATTGATCTTCTATTTATTCCCACATTGACTTGGGAAGTTGTTGGGACTACAAAGCGACCCTGGCAGCTGCAGCTAGGTGCATGCTTGCTGCAGTACCACAGCTGCCTGTGTCTGCTCGGTGAAGAGCAGCACGCTGGTGTGACAGGATACACTCACACTGGCATTAGCTATGCTAAGCCTGTCTGGTACGTAGATGACTTCTGTCTCCAGAACAGATTTTAGGCACGTTTCATCAGCCCAAGTTTAATCCCACCTGACATCACGCCTACTTTAATGCTATCTTTCTCTTCAAAAAGTTTCGCCTGTTTTTCCTTTACAGCTTTTACCACAGAGCTCCTAGATAAGCAGATGGAGGGGTGCAGTGGGTGCCACACTGTTAACAATAGAAGTCATATTCCTTTATCCAGCAGGTTTCATGCCAGTCCCACACACTACTCAGCTAGAAGAGCCACTTCATGACTAGTGGCGATTACGTGATGCAGTTTATACATGCTTTACACTTAGCCAGGCTTCAGGCTGACAGTGACTCCTGGTAGCCATTACTGATGATGTTTGTGTTCTGAGACTGTCAATACACTATCAAACTTTTCCCAGCTACAAAAAAGACCAAGTGAGGATCTTTTTTTGTTGTTGTTGGTTTTGCTACTAGCAGTATAGTCGATATAGCTAAAAGCTTAGGGATTTTTAATATAACATAATAGCTCTGGCAATCTCAGTAAGCTCCAGTATCTTGCCCCCTTCTCCCACAATTCCTAAATAAGCATCACTGCAGCACACGCTGCTTGTAGCCCACACCTCTCCTTTTCATTTCCTGCAACAGCTCCCAATTTTGTCATCTTTACTCTCTGCAGGGAAGGTGCCTCTGCTGCCTTGTATTCCATTCTTCATTCAGCAAAACATGGAACAAATGTTCAGTGACGGCCTGTTGCACACCAGTTTAATAGTCCATAAAACAAAAAGGCTACTGAGAAGCTTTTGAAACTTCAGCATTTTGTATTTAAAGCTATTCAGCTTTACAGTAATGTGATGGTTCATCAAGCAGCTAGGTTTCCAGAGATGTGTGGCTTTATATGTAAAGCAGCATTACTGTATTTAAGACACTTTAGGAATTCCAGTACAGTCCTTTGTAAACGCCTAAAAAAAGTTTGTTCCACATATTGCAACAAGAGTGGTTAAGAATACAAATATCCCACTAACTTCAGCAGAATCCTTCATGCACCGTAACTTCTCCAAGAAGTCACTAAGATTTTTGAAGATGTAAAACCACAGCAATGTAAATCAATAATGATACATTTCTCTGGTGAATATGTATTTCTATGTAATGGAAAATCTTAAATGCTGTTTAAACACTTCATCACTAGACTGCATCTTCTGACCATTAGCGAAGCTGTGTTTCTGCGTTAAGGAAAGAGGTGTTTGTATTAGAGAGGAAAAAAATTCTTCAAAATCCATATGTAGACTTGGCAATATGTTATACCAAATTCTCTTCTGTCTTCCCAGAATCTCCCACTGCTCTCTGTTCACTTTCCCTTCTAGAACTCTAAGTTGTCCCATTTCTTCAGATTTCTCTCCCCCAAACACATGCTTTACCATCAGTTACTTCCCTCCTATATTTCTGTTGTCCTGCTGTACCTTGGAGGGCTTATACATTTTCCTTCCGCAGCACCGGTAGTGGCTGCATGGAGGAAATCCTTCTGTCTGGTGTGAACAGCAGCAGAAGCACCGTTCCTGTAAGGATCTCTGGGGCCCCCGTGCCTGAGTGATACCTCATACAGCCATATGCTCTGCCCACTACACAAAAGAGCTCCATTTTTCCCTGGGGCTGAAGATGGCAGTGCAAACCTGTTCCTATCCCTTTCTCTTAAAATACCTTCATAGATTTTTTTTTTTTTTNGCAGGATGGCTGCTTTCCCAGCAGACAATGCTGAAGGCTGCAGAACACAGGCATTTCTCCCTGCTGAGAGTGCATCCCCGGACTGGGGGAGAACATACCAGGTCTTTCCAGTTGTTGTCTCCTGTTGCACTAATATTCCCATTGGCAGCTGGCTTCTCTGAGCCAGCCAGGAAACATTCTTGTAAACAGAGCAGAAGGTAAAGGGCTACAGGAGCCAAGAGCATCTTCTTACACATAGTTTTATAAGAGCATTTGGGGGTCAGGCATCATTCCCTATTGTATTCAATTCCTACGAAAATTTTTAAGCATCTTTGAAGACAGCTTTTAGCAGGGCCTTCCTTTTCAAGTTGTACATTGAACATAAATGACATCTGAAGAAATACTTGTGTGTTTAGTTAGCCTCTAATCTTCTAAGAATAAGCCAATCAGATGCAAATCTATTTCCCAACAGCATATAACGCCATTGTAATACAGATATCTTTCCAGGCGGTATGGTTTCCTTAATAGCAAAAAATAGAAAGCTGCCCTCATGGAGAAGGGTGGAAATGATACAACAGCAATGAAGTAATCCTATTGCAACACAATCTGAAGGCTTCTTCACTGTAACTTGTCACTGAACACTGGTTGCCACCTGCAGCTGGTAGCAATACTAATAGTGCACTGCTGAAATGTTGCCCACTGAAATGGTTTACTTCCATTTACCTGTGGCACCCTGGCAGTATTGTTTGTCGGTGGAATGTAAGCTGTAAGGATAAGTTACTGCTGGTAACTATCTCCAGTCCTTTGTGAACAGAAAGGAACTATACTCAGATCAAGAAACAGTCTCAGCTCAACTGTCATCCATGCCCAGAGATTTAAGTGAAGCAAGAGACAGGTGACAGATCTTTAGAGTCACCACCTGCTAAAGAAAAACAAAAGCAGCCAGATGACTGCCAGTGAGCGCTTTGACCTCCCATTACCACTGTAACTGGGAGATAAGCAATGTGAAAGGGGAATGTTTTCTGTGTGAGCTGTCTTACAGCAGTATGTGAGAACACCAGTTTTATTACAGGTATGAAATGCTACAGGTATAAAACTGAATATGTTCTCAGTCTTCCCTTTGAAGACTTTTCCTCAACCAGAAAGTCATAGAGAAACTATGATTTTGCCTATAAGAAATGACAGGAAAACCTCACAATTATCAGCCCTATAATACTGTAAGTCATTAAACAATGTTTTAAGAAATATTGTATTTTCTTTGACTATGGCACAAACATACGTTTAACGTCTCAGGAAAATAAAGCACAGTAGCTCAACATAAAATAACTAGTGGATCACTGCAGTTAATTTTCTTCAGAACTATTAAAGTGCTGAACAACTGAATGAGGACTCAACAATAAAACGGCAAAAGGATGATTTCATTCACAATTTCATTTATGCAAAAACACAGCAACAAATTACCTGTCAACAGAAAACCAATGTGCAGAGTGCAGCAAGGGAGTTCGTATTTTTACCTTTGTTCATCCAAGAAGAATAAGGGAGGGTTTGCAAAGTGCATTGTGGTCTGTCAAAAACACTCACTTAAAAATGTTTGAGTCACCACAACGCCTGTGGTCTGGAATGCCTATGATTTTTTGTTGATTAAACTTCATGAGAGGTGAAAAAGCTGCATGCCATTGCAAGGGAGGAGATAAGGAGGCACTAACAGGCTGCTTTCCAAACAGATTTCCCAGAAAGAGAGCAATTAATAAAGGTCTCCAGAAATGCTTTTTGTGCATTTTTATTTGTTGTGTCACAGTGTCAAATGAAAGCTTAATGAATCATAAAATGGAAATTTTTTAATGATTATTTCTTCTCATCTAATCCAGATATTTCTAAATACACGGGGTATTAGTACTGCTCATGCAGCATTTGGATTTACCTTCCCCTTGACCAAGGTCACATACACAAGACATAGTTGTGTGAACAAGGGAGCTAATGGAGCCTGCTTTGTTATGGATGTTATCTGGGAGTTGAGTTCACTGGTAGCAAACTGGGCGGGAATTTTAAGTGAAGATTTTCCTGGAGTCAGGATACTTGTAGTGTAGCTCCCTACGTGGAATCCTTGTGTGTCTTGTAAAGGCTGAGAAGAGTGGCTTTCCCTTGTTAGGGCCACTCTTAAAGCCTCTCTCCTGTAACTGGCTCTTGATTTTCATGAATCTGTAGGAATATAAGCTGTTGGAGACTGCTGCAGTTCTCAAATTCAGTTAGAATTGGCCAGTGGCTTAAGAAGTTGCCATAGCAGGACAGACAGATACATGGCCACATCCAGATCACATGATTGCATAAGCCTTATTTCCTTAGAAAACCAAAACAAAAATTCCCAGACCCATAGAAAGGAAATTACAGGGAAAGAAAAGAGCAAGTTAAACAGTACATTGACAATAGCTAAAAACCACCACCTACTCGATCCACAGCAAACAAATCCACACACATGAAAAAGTTCTTGAGGCAAATATTGTTCACAGATTAAAAACATCTTAATGACTCATTTACCACAATAGTTTCACTTCCTCATACAGTACTCCCAACTGAGCTTCACTGAACTTCCAAAGCACAAGCTTTATCATCATAATATCAATAAGGCAATATAGTGAATCATAGAATATCTTAAGTTGAGTCCAACTCCTGGTTCCACACAGGACCACCCAAAAATCAGACCATATGTCTGAGAGCGTTGCCCAAATGCTTCTTGAACTCTGGCAGGCTCGGTGCCATGACCACTGCCCTGGGGAGCCTGTTCCAGTGCCCGACCACCCTCTCAGTGAAGAACCTTTTCCTGACATCCAGCCTGAACCTCCCCTGTCACAGCTCCATGCCGTTCCCTCGGGTCCTGCCGCTGTCACCAGAGAGCAGAGATCAGCGCCTGCCCCTCCGCTCCCCTCATGAGGAAGCTGCAGGCCACCATGAGGCCTCCCCTCAGTCTCCTCTTCTCTGGGCTGAACAAACCAAGTGACCTCATCCGCTCCTCATACGTCTTCCCCTCCAGACCCTTCACCATCTTTGTAGCCCTCCTTTGGATGCTCTCTAGTAGTTTCATGTCCTTCTTACACTGTCGTGCCCAAAGCTGCACACAGTGCTCGAGGTGAGGCCGCACCAGGCAGAGCAGAGCGGGACAATCCCTTCCCTCGCCCGGCCAGCAGTGCCGTGCCTGATGCACCCCAGGACATGGCTGGCCCTCCTGGCTGCCAGGGCACGCTGCTGGCTCGTGTTTTACTTGCCATCGACCAGAACCCCCAGGTCCCTTTCTGTGGGGCTGCTCTCCAGCCTCTCATCCCCCAGTCTGTATGTATAGCCAGGGTTGCCCGGTCCCAGGTGCAAAGTCCATCACTTGCTCTTGTTAAACTTCATGTGGTTGGTGATTGCCCAGCCCTCTAACTTGTCAAGATCTCTCTGCAAGGCCTCTGTACTCTTGAGGGAGTCAACAGCTCCTCCTAGTTTAGTGTCATGGGAGGAGTGCATTAAAAGGATGTTATCTAGTGAATGACATTTCTTATTGTAGAAGCAGAAAGACATCCGTAGATTTCCATCGTATTTCTCTCAAAAAAACTCAGAAATGAAGTCAGGTACAAGTATTTCCATTCAGATAAATAACAGAATGAGGATTCAATCTCTTAAAACTAAGAAGGTGCACAAAGTCTTTAATTTCACACTGTATTATTCATTAGAAAGAGGACCAAAGCGAACCTTCTGGAAGCACTTCCATGGTTGTGCAGAAGCTTGGATCTGGATACTCATGTCTGTAGGACTCAATCCTCCCTTTATTTTATGCAGAGACAATTGCCGATTCACACAAAGCTGCAGGCTGTGTGATGAAAATATAATTCTGACCTGCTATCAAACTTACCTAATAGACCTGAGCTAGCAAGAGGCTTTCGGGAAAGAACTTCCACTCAAACGCAACAGCTAGAGCAAGTCTTCCACACTAATGGTTCAGTTGAAGATTGTCAGCACTTAAAATGTTTCTCCAAGTTTTTACCAGGGCTTTCAGTTGTTTTTGAATGGGAACCAGTTAGCTTACTACACAAACTTGGAATTTTAGGCATGATGTCACATGATACATAATAATGCCAAATATAGTAGGTGAAACAGCACATAGCCAGAGCTCAGCTCATACCTAAACCATTGCATTATAGGCTCACAAGGTATTTCCAGCACCACACCTAACAAACCAGCTCTCACCGATCAGAACGTTTTTAGCCTGATACAGTGAACAATCTGATCCCTGCAGCCAGCGGTACTGAGGCAAAGGAGGGTGGGACTGCAGTGTAGGAACACACACTTCCAAGCTATTGGGCTGTCTTGTCTATATGATTGGCAAGATCTATAAGATCATTTTGCATAGGCAGAGGAACTGCATATTTGCAATTTAGGTTAACTGAATTAATTAGCATTTCAATACTGTATGAAACAAGCCGGCTCTGAACACGTTCAGATGCTGACCCTTACACCCATAAGGAACTTCACTGGGGAGATTTGCTACTCCATATTGTAACTGATGCCTTCACTACAAGACGGCACCAAGCAGATGTTTAGGTGCACACAGATTTTACTTCAGAAAACTCTGGACAACATACGATCCATGAGGACAGCACATGCACTAACACACCGGTCCTTTTGAGAATCTGTCTCTATGATCTTGTTCTATGGAAGGAAAGGGAGTGGTGCGGACAAACCGAAGACAGACATTTAACATTTTTAGACCGTAAGGCCTACCTTACAGCGAAATGTCCTATAAAAGCTGGCTTGACTGGAGAATATGGTTGACAAACACTAGTAACTGTCTAGACTCAGTTTATGACTATGATGTTCTTACTTGTTAGTAAAAGATCTCAATATGAATGTATTTCTTTGGATTTTGAGTTTTTCCTCTTCCTTCCAAAGGCTACTCATCTCTCTCCTACCCTGCTTTTACATTTTTCTTGGTTTTTGTTTGGTGCTTTAAGGGATAGTTCTGCTTTGGAAAGCAGTCTTCCTCAACCTCCTTCCTTTTCCCTCCCCATGAGCTATTTTCAGTATTTCCAACGAGTCATGAGTTGCTGAACCTGGAGAGCTCTGCAATAAAGCAGAAACAAGTCACAGATTATGTTCTCTCTGGATAGCTTCATCACATGAAAGACATAGGAATTGCAGAACCCAGGGTATACTGATGCAACTTATGCTGATGCAGCGTACCTTTCAGTCAACTTGATCACATTTCTAAGCAAATACATTTTTATTGAAAACTCTAAACAGGGACCTCATCCACAAAAGAACTTAATTTTTCTGGGAACATTTATACACAGATGGTAGAAGACAGGGTTGTATGACACTAGGAAGGCATGTTTGCTCTAAATGAAGATATCTAATGCTAAAGATGGCGATGGCAGTGACAGCAACACTTGTAGTCCCATCCCAGCTTTACTTCCCACCCCCCATCCTTCCTTTTGTCTTTCCTCCTAGCTGTAGCTCTTATGTTCCCCCCACCCACCCCACCTCCTTTTCTTCACCTCCTTCCCAGCCACCACAGCAGAGTGGAATGGCAACTGAGGCACTGGCAGAGTTCAAATTGCAAGGTAGCTGGTGAAGATGCTCTGTCATCCCTGCACTAACACTGCAGTACTGTGCAGTGTGGTCTGAGTTACTGTATATCTGCAGAGTGACACACTATATTTGCATATATGCCAGGGTTTTGTATAGACTGAAAAAAGTTCACTTGTTTCCGCTGCAGCAAGCTTAGGTGGGTGATGCTCAAGATGTGCAATTCTTCAGCTGCAGAACCAATCACTGCCAGCTTTTACAGCTTTTTCCACAACAGCTGCTAACAACTGCCTGGGCTGCACAAACATCATTCACCTGGGTGCAGCACTGCTGGAGGGGCTCAGCTTAGGGTGGCTGTGCTGCATACTACTGCAGCTTTATGAAGGGGAGGCAGTGCATTTGTGAATACTTATGTTGGTAGACAGATTAGATTTGCTACTGGGAGAAGAGATTATAAAAACCAAAGGTTAAGCAATCTATAATTCAAAGTCAAAGGAGCAAATTGCAGTTTTCTGTTCCTTCATTCCTTGCTTCTGAATTAGCTGCTCAGTGTTAATATTTAATTCTCTCAAAGTTTACAGTACATGCTGGTTAAATTAGAGTCAAGAATTCAATGTTTCCTATTTTATGGAGTACTCTTCACTTTATAAGGAATACAGACTAATAAACATACTCGGAGTTTTGTTTTTTTTCCTGGGGATAATGCCAGGAATTTTCTTACCAGCTGCCCAGGTATGTGAAAATAGTCAATTGGGAAGTTTTTGTGTTCAGAGAAGGGTAAACAAAGTGCCAAGTTCCAGGAGTGATGCAAGTGGGTGCTCATTATAAAGGTAGCACTGTCACAACAATCATGCTTTGTGTTTTTAGCAGACAGGCTGTACTAGTTGCCATGGGTTTGTTTCTCTGATGGCCTCCTCTCCCAGGGAAACAGAATACCCAGCAAAAAGCAGTGACTGCTATAATTGCTGAGAGCAGAAACAAATGTGCATTCAGGAACTATCTAATAATAGCCTTTACCCTCCTTGCCCCCATCCTGTCCATTTTCTATGTTTTGAACTGTTACATCAGCTACATGGAAGCCTGAAAGTAATCAGACAAGTCTGAAACCTGAGCAGAACAGATGAAATTATTTCAGTCCCTCCCCACCAGCAAGGAGCTTGATCTGTCTGTGGCAATCACATTATGGCTTAAAAACAAACTTTTTTATTAAACTGAACATATACATTTTTCAGAATACACACTGGACTTGAGTAACCCAGAAATAGCAAGGTATTAATGCAGACAAGAATTTTACTGCTCTCAAACACAGGGTATTTGCAACTTTCTTATCACATTTGAATTATTATTCTCTCATCTCCAAATGGCAGTCTGCCAGATGCTTCTATCTCTTGAACTGCTCCTTTGTATGCTAGATCCAATACAGGCATCAGCATGCATTAATATTTCTATTTTTGCACTGAGCAGCAGCTCATAAAATGACAAATATGATAGCACAAAAACAGAATTTAATCGAGGCTGTTGATGATCAGAATCACATTTTTCCTGGTGAGAAGTTAAAAGATTTTGATGAAATCTAAATAGAGTAAAGTTCTTTGTTATGTGCTGCTTTGGGGATTCAGATGAGCATTGATTGGAATTTGCCCTTTTTTTGTTAATATGATCTCTCTACTCAGGATTCTTGATTTCTTTCTAGATGAGAATATGCTCGAGAGATTCACTACATTCCCCAGTTCCCCACCCCACTCCCTTGTGATTTTAACTCAAGTTCATATACAAATAGTTTTCTGTCGTTATTCCACAATGAAACATTCCGATTTGGCACTTAAATCTCCTTTGAGATGGGAGGATATAGGTCCATGCACTTTTAAAAATAGAAAACACCATTTATACATTAATTTCAGCACTTCATAGTGCAAAGGACTTGGATTTAGCTAAAGATCCCACTGTGGAAGGCTTTCCCCCCACATTTTTCTGTGTCCATTTAACCATAAGAAGCCAAGATTCAAATTCTTCCTTTACCAGTTTTCCCCTTTATTACACAGCGTCAGAGCTCCCAATATAACCTACATCAAATGTTCCTCTTGATTCTGCCTTCACAACAAAAGACATTTCAAAGTGCATGTGGAAGAAGGTATATTTTATAATGCTTACTGTAATGGAGCTAAGAGGATTGCAAGAGACAGCAATCATGCAAAGTAAGATTTTTGCAGGAATAGGTGTTTTAGTGTGTTTAAGCAATGGGTCCTCTTATTTCATTCTAAGTGATCACTGGCAGGATTATATTATCGAAACTGACCAGGCATGTAACTATTTTGGGACAGCAGAACCTAATTTCTAATTATAATAAATCAGTGTTTCAAAATTATTTTCTTTTAAACTGTGAGTCACAGCAGGTGAGATAATATTACTTCTTGCTGCTCTCAACAAAAGCTGGGATTGTCAGGCAGGACTGACAAGCTCTAATTAACAGTGTGGTTGGCTCTGCTTGGAAAGATCCACCCAGGGAACAAACTCAAATCTAAAAAGGCCTTGTCCAAACTGAAGTCCAAACAGCCTCAGAAATTATACAATTATGTATATAATACTTAAGTTGATTAAAAAATAAGCACTGTATCTAAATATAAACACACATGAAAGGATAGCAACAGCCTTGTACTTCCCCCTGCCCTTACCTAGCTGTCCTTGCCAAAATGCTACTAAGAAGCAGCTGTTATTTAGCATTATAAACAGCACAATTTTGGATAGCCTGCATTTGTCTTTCATCAGATTTGTTCATCAGTTGTTAAAGAAAGTAGGCATGAAAAGGCACTTGTCTGTGTGACTATTTAGGGGCACGTTACCTTGAATAATTGGATAAGCAGCAGGCTGGAGCTTACTGACCCAAATACCTTACTCAGGTTCATCCTCACCACCTTTATACAGACTGCCAATATCAGAGTTCCCACTTTTCCTCTTAGAGGGGACTTCAGGAAGGAACAGTTTTCACTGGCATTAGACAGGCAGTCACATGATCTGCTGTAACTTCTAACGCAGAACTTCAAGAAAATATTTCTTACCTCAGCAAAGGCTATAACCACCATTTATCAGAAGGCAAATGCAGCTTTTGGAGGCATCCTGTGTCCAGAACATGTACCACTGCCATCTACAGGAATATCAAGGTGTGACTCAGCTTCAGATCCCAAACTTCTGTCTAAGCACACACACAGTCACACCATTGCTTCTGACTAAAATTTTAAGTCAGACTATTGTGGCCCTGATTTTGAGGTAATGACACAAGATATTGTTACCACTCCAGAGACTTTAGTCACCATTACACTGGAGAGAACTGGGTATCAGTCAATTTTCATAAGGCCATTTACTTTCCAGGTACCTCCGATCATTTCCTGCTGGGTAAGGAAATATCTCCATTGAGCAGAGGTAACTGAAGCACTGGAGAAGTGAGTTGTTGGTACTGCAGAAGACATCTGCTAACCAAGTAGCTTTTCTGAGTCCCAGGGAGTTGCCTTACTCCAAGAGGATCATTGTTCTTTCTTTCTTATCACAGCTGGTCACTCTGAGTTTGTTTTATGGCCACTTCATGACTTGACGCTCCTGCTGACTACCTTGGGAGTTAGGCCAATATCAGATGCTTTTAAAAACTAATGTCTGAAATACATCTCAAAATTAAAAGTTTCAAAATATGGCCAATGAGAACAAAACCATATCAACATTTAGTCTATGCAGTTTGAGGCTCACACAGAGCTTTGAAGCACACTTCAGTTATAACCTGGTTTGTTTCTGTTGTCTTTAGCTTACCAGACACCTCCCCTCTTCACAAGGCCAAATCCCAGTTCTGTACAGAGTTTTCCACCAGCTTCAGGATTTCAGTTATATTCCTCAAATATGAAAACAGAAGGGAGAGGACCCAAACTCATCTTTGAGATTTCTTATAGAGCCCAAAAGGTGCTGAGCTTGTTGATCAATATTGTTTAAGCAGCTTTTCACCATTGCTGTGATGAGTAAGAAAAGCTTTCACTCAAATTTGAAGTACTGGAAGTAAAGCTGTAATTAATTTCAGGAGAGCACAGACAGTCAAGTCAGACTATTCTTCTTCAGGTTCAAAAGAGGAGAGACTGAATAAGGCTTTGACTCATCTGTCATTTATGCTGCCCTAATATATGTGGACTACAGAACTCCTTACGAGAACATCTCAGACTAGAGAGGAATTCTCAAAGCTCATTATATGGTACTTTCAAATGAGTTGAAGTGTTAAGTCTTTGATTTCTGGAGTTGCCAAATGCTGTCTCAATTCCCGACCCCCTAGCACACAGTCTGCATAACTAGGATATATGCCAAGCAAATCAACAGGAGAGAGTTTTTCCTCCTTAGAGTTCAGGGCAACAGAGCCACTTTGCAATAAACCATTCAATAACTGCATCTGTAATAATTCTTAGACATCTTTTTTCCACTGCAGCAACAGGCATCATTACATATCTGCAACATCCCACCCTTTTCTTTCCCTGGCCCCTGAGAAGACCCTGTCAGTCACCCTCCAGGATGCAGAGCATGGACCTCCCTGCTCCCCATGCAACAGACCTGAGCACAATCCAGCACCCACAGGGCTCTGCCTGGGTGTTCAGAGAGATGGCCAGATTTGGGAAGCCATACAGCATATTGCATTGATCTGAGAAGGTTAACATTTCATTGTCTTATTTTTGCCTCTGATTTAAGGAGCCCCCAAACACAGCTTCACTGCTACAACACTAACAGCCAAATCCCAACTAGTGTTTGTTGCACCACTGCCCAGGAGGGACATAGTAGGGGCAGGAGCATTTCAACAGGAACATGTTCTCTAGCCAGGCTAAGGCCTGGACAAGTGCCAGAGCTGTGTATCACAGGGCCAGTGAAAAGGCAGCTTTTACACTCCAAGTTCTGGGCATAAAAAAATAAAAGCATAAGAAATCTGTCAGCTAACATTGCTATTCCCTTCTTTTTACCATTTAAGAGTGGGTGGAGAGGAGATGGAGAAAAACACTTTCATCTGGAAATGTTTTTCCAATGTGATGTCATCTGAACATAGGGGATTAAATCCTCTGTTAACACAGACTGACAAATCAATTGCCTTAAAGCATTGTAGCTGCATTAGATCTGGCCCAGAGCTTCTTCAGTCTTTTGGTCATTAGATAACATATCACTAGTTACTTTTGGCATCACTAGGACTCCTTCATGTCATTCCCAGAAGGCAAAACTGCCATGGAGTTACACAACTGAATAGGTATCTGCCATATGATTTACATCTCTGATCACTGTCTTTGTTAGCCTTGTCAGATTAAGCTGCCATAAAACTCAGAGTCAAATTTTATGGTTATGCAATTAAAATGAGGAGGGAAATCTTCCACTGTCTCAACAGGAAACAGTCTAATAGGTTTAGTGTTTTTTTCCTGCATCTCAACTATATGGTTCTTCTATTTTTTTGTAAGCTAAATAAGCCCATACTGTGTGGGCTGTTTACAGAGTGCTAGTAGCAACATCAAGGCTGTCTGATCACTATGGTAGGAACATACTGGATAGGAAGGGGTTTATGTATCTCACATCCCAGAGAAGCTGGCAATTTACAGCCCAAGGGGGCAGAACTCATTCTTTTAATAAAGCTCTGCAGTAGGTTCTGTAGGCACCACATGGGATATGCACTACCATGGGTTTTCAGGAGGAGCGGCAGGGATAGTGTGAGCACCAGCTAGCATATCATCAATAAGGTTGAAGAATACAGTCTCTTGCATTGTGGAGAAAGTGGTCTGGATTACTCCCTGCAATCCTTTGTCTCAGTTTTTCAGACTGATAAGGCCCAATTTATTCCTTTAATCTACAAAGGAGGAGCTACAGGCTCCTCAAAGGTAAATCACAATCTATTTTGTGGCTGTTTTCTGGATTAGTAATTACATGTTGAAGAAAAACAAGCCTTTCATGAATTATACATAGTTATTGGTTTGATTTCAAAAGCTCTTGATGTTGAGGGTATAAGTAATCTAATTAGTCTTTTGTACAACAAACCTTTCCTTTCTTCTAATGAGGATAGTGCATTTTAATTACAGTGTTACCAAAGCTAGGCCACAAATTAAATAAAACCTGATGCAGTTGGTTGGCAACATTGATATATTTCCATTTAGCATCAACGCATTAATGGTTAAGTTGGGGGGGACATTTTCTGCAGGCTCCTTTGGGATTTCTGCTTTCTCTTCCACAGAGAGAGGCATGAAAGAGAAGTACCTTTCTGTTGAGCAGGATAGCAAGCATCCAAGAGACCTCATGTACTTACAGGATATTATTACAAACTTGTTTCCAAAGGACCTTTCTTGCGGAGTTCTTTGGAAGGAAAAAAAAGCAGTGATGTATCAGGTTGATCTTCATGATACCAGAGACATCTGCCTGTCCTGCCTGTGAAGGATGTATGCTTCCAGACACTACTGTGGTTACAAAGAGAGGTTGATAGCATCTCACTAACCTTTGACTGTAGTTCTCACATCCTTCTCCGAGGTAAGTAATTCACTATAGTAGTTGATTGCCAGGTTTTTCTTCCTTTAAATACAGGGAAACAAAAACCCACCCTCCCCTTATCCTTTTAGCTGATACTTTCTTGGCATTTCATTATTCTTTTAGGTCATAACATTAATAGTCTAAAAATACAGATTTTTTTCAGCTGCCTACAGCAGAGAATGCATCCTGCGTCTTCCTCGGCCTTGACATTCCCTTGTGTCCCACCAGGTGCAGTGCAACTTTAATTTTTGTTTCCCGCCACTAAGTAGAAAGGAAAATAGGTTGGCTGGTGGTTATTTGAAGTGCAACTCTTATTAGGGGGAGCAGGGACTATTATTTCATAAAATTATGAACCTGTGAAGCTAAGAACTGGTCTAGCAAAAGACAAGATCTGCATTACGGGTTTACAAGTTTAGACCAAGGATTTCAAAGCCTCTCGCTCAGAGACCTAAATATGAAAAGGTGTTACACAGTTGACAGAGCCCAGCTGAAGGAAGAATCTGTTTTGTGTTTGGTGGATCTGGAACACTGTGGAGGCAGGACAGATTCCCAGGAGGACCAGAACAGGCAGAGGAGATGGTACCTTAGCATGCAACTGGATATACTGTGAGCAGGTAACCTAAGAGCTGATGATCCAGAGTTTAAGTTACCAGAGCAGCAAAGTTAAGGGTTGCTTTGACTAGCCATGTTGCTTTGCAGCAGCTTCATATGGCAGCTTAGCATTCATCCTCTTTAACATCATTGGTAAGCCTCAGCTGAGAAGGCTTTCACAAAATATCAAGTGCATTTTAAAGCTTTACAAGATAAATCTAAACAGGAAACTAACATGCAAAGCTTTTACTTTGAAGCTTTATAGAAAAAAAATCTGTTTAGAAGTTTCTTCTTTCTGCTTTACCCACATTTTTTTTTATAAGTGCTAAAATATTTGGATGTGATAATGTAATTCATAGTATTCCTGACTAAAATTGTAAGAGCTCAAGCTGTGATTTTAACCTTCTGAATGGGCAAAGATAAAAATTAAGTATTTTAATGAATCCATTAAGTCAAATACTCCACATCTACAATTAAGCATTGAAGGAAGTGTGTAGTTCTCACATTATCTTGTTTCAGTCATTATCAGAATACAAGAAAAATTATTGAATCACTGAGTTTACAAGTTTGGCAGCAATACCAGTGAAAGCACAAAGCTTTACTGTTAAATAAAAGTTAGCTCCGATTAAAGCAAACAACCATTTTCACCACAAAAACTACACATGCATGAACTCACACTTCTGTTGTCCTAGAAGCACCACAAGAGGTGCTTCACGAAGCACACAGCAAGGGGGCTGAGACTAGTACAAGGGTCACACAGATGTGTGAGCTGAGGACTGAGGCTGTGCAACTCTCACGAGGTACTGAGCACTGCTGTGCCGCTGTATGAAAACTGGAAGAAGTTACTGATTCCTGTGCACTGAAACTCCAGGGAGCCAGCATTTGACCTGAACCTGGTATCTGGGCCACGTCTGAGACAGAACTAGAGCAAGAAATCTAGAGTAGGACTCAACATGTTTGATCCTGCTGTCACTCAGGTCCAGAATGGATGCAAATTCAAAGCACAAAGGAATCTGATTTATTTCAATGACATCTTTTAGGCCAGCCATTGTTCGCCTTTCCAACACAACAGGATGGCTTGATCTGCTACAGAGATGGGCATAAATGACATGGAGAGGGCAAGGAGATGTGCTGCCCTGTCCTTAGCAGAACATCACTATTTGTTGCCCGCTTGTTGAAGTTTGAAACAGGTATTTCTATCTCTGTTGTTCTGCCCCACAGGCTTAAGGAGAGGCAATTTTGCAGTGTTTACAGGGAGCTCCTCACCCCCTTTTGAACTCTTCCATCAAACTTCTTGCTTTAGCAGCAGAGCCAACACCTGTTTGGCACCTGGACATTGCCACCCCCCTCCTGAGCATCCTGCCTGCTCATCTCCCTCAGCATCACCCACCTGCACACCTGCAAAGGCAATTCTACCTCCTGTGGCAGGGACCAGCTTTTTTCTCTGGGTTTGTGCAGCACCTGGCACAATGGGACCAGGGCAGCAAAATCCACTCCCAGCAACAGAAGTGCCAGGCCTGTCAGAGGGAATTGGAGCCTCTCATGGGCCAGGCTCTCAGCTTGTAGAAAAGGTCTGGCTAGATCTTTAATCAAGTGGGAGCACTGGAGGTTGATGGAAATAATCCTTTGGACAAAGATTTCAACACCCACCCTGTTCAAAGACTTACTTCTGACTAGATTTGTGCACCTGAAGTTGGGCTTAAGTACGCTTCAGTAAATATTTTGTTGAAAGATGCCTCCTTTGGGAAGAGGAAACAGGTAGAGAAAGCTTTCAGGAGTCAACCCAATGTTTCTCTTTTGATATTCCAGTTTTGATATTCTCTTTGATATTCCAGTTTAGCCACTGATCCCAAAGCCCCTGCTTATTTGGGCATCTCTAATTGCAACCTGCTCCCTTGGCTTACTTCTAGAAGCAGAGATTTGAGGAGGTTTTTGTTGAGGCTCAGAGGGGAATGCCTCATAGGCTCAATTATAAGAGAAACTGCATCAATTAGAGGAAAAAACCCAATGTGCAATTTAAGAATGTAAATTTAAGTTATCCAAGGTGCAGAACTTATTTCAGCTACATGGGCCTTCAGGAGACCAAGTGTTCCAACAATGCCAGCCACATTTGTATAGCTGAACAAAGGGTGTTTGAATAATCACTGTCAACAATACAAGAACTTTCCAAGTAGGGTTGACAACTCTCACACAAAGTCATTCCTCCATAATGGGTTAAGGGTGGGTATCTTTTTTCCCACAACCCAAGTTTTATTGGCAGAAACAAAGCCCATCAAGGAATTGTATGAAATCCCATATAATTAGAAGCCCATCCCTTCAGAATTAAGATGCTAATTTAATAAATCCAAAAGTTATTGGTTTATCTGAATTTTTACCCTCTCAACTTAATGAAGTCTATTTGTAAAAGCCATGCACTTGAACGAGCATAAAGATACAAGAATTTTATTAAAATGCAATTTTGGAATAGGAAAAGCTGCCTAACATTAAAACAAAGTTGAGACCCAGAGAATTTATCAGTCACTGAGAAGAAACAGTGCTGGTGCTGTCACACATTACTCAGGATTTTTAAAAACAAATTGAAGTAGGATGAGTAGGAATTATTCTGACTTCGAAAAATAATGAAGATGCTTTTGACAGCTGATTCAGATACTGTTCTCACCCCAGCTTGTAGGACTAGCAAGGATATGAAGATAACTCAATTGTGCTACATAGACAAGACACCTGTTGAATGGGTAATTTCCTGAACCTAATCTTGTTTCATGCTTTTGCTACCAGCAGTAAACAGAGATGCTAATTAGCACCAAAGAAATGCTTACCTTTGGCTATTGGTTCAACAGCAACTAAGTGCAGTAACTATGACAATTTTCAGACAAAAATGAAAACCTTGAAATGGATATGTTCTCTTCTGTCTCTACTTTTACCTCTTAAAATTTTTACTTGTACATCTAATGTTGGTCTGTGTGGAAGAATGAAAGAAACTTGGTTTTGAAAACAATAGGGGAAAAATTCTTGCAAATCTCAGATTTAAAGAAACTAAAGTGACTATTAGTGAAGTCTCCTGTTTAAATCTTCCCCCTCCTACCACAAAAAAAATTACTGAGCACACACTTGTGTGCTGTAGCCCTTTTTTTTCCTGTACTTTCTGCTGTATCAGCTGGTGCTTGGGAGAGAAAATCTGTTATTTTTGAGGTGACAGACTTCCTGATTTCTGCTGAAATCAGCGTGGTTTGAATACACTCCCTCTCCCTCCACAACCTTTGGCTTTTGGTTTTGGGGAGGATGGAGAGGACATCAACTGAGCTGCTGTGAATTGATTTTAAGTTACCTGAAGTATTGCTCTTCTCTTTTCACCTCAGGTTCAAACATGAGAAAAACACATGACATGACAAAACACGCTTTATTTTGTATTAGGTATTACCAACAGATGAACTCCCAGCTGTCACAAGCAGCACTTCGCATCATCTTTCCCAACAAAACTACTTATGGTTACAGGTTCAGTATTTTTTCTACCCAGATTGTGAAATATTTGTTTAAAGTCACTATTTTGGTGCACATTCATGGCCTTAAATGTAGATGCTAGGATAGCTGCAGAGAAGACAAGAACAATACAGAAGCGAAAGTAAGTAGTAGTGGGATTTAGAATCAAAATGATTGGTCACAAAAGCCTGTTTTGCATCTTCCCTCTAGCTTCTGTTTCAGGGAGCATCAATAGAAGCCTGCAATGCCATAATGCATTCTAAAATGAGTTTAGAGCCATGTTATTTTTAGGGAATTGCTGCTGGGTGTTAGGTGAAGCTCCCCCATCCAGCCAGAGCTGATTGCTTTATTTAAGGAAAGTGGCTGCTACAAGTTCCAGTTCCTCTCCTATGCTGTCCCACCTGCACCCCAACAGCTGCCTTCTGGTGCACGCCCTGCAACTTGTTTGTAAGCTTGAGATCTACTTTATTATTTTGAGCTACTCAATGAGAAGTTTGCACACTTGTCAACAGTGCAGGGGGAAGTCTTGGAGCAAAATACAGCATGGGACAGAAGCACATATGGAGACGCCATTAGAAGACACTAAACATTTTGGAAGGACATCATGGGAAAGTAGTAACTTTTTTTTGGCAACAAAGGACTGTTTCCTACAAATAGCTATAGAAGCCATGTATGAAATTGTTTTATGTGAGCAGGATTCTAGCTGCTTGGCCTTACATTAGCCAAGAGCTGGATAAATTCCTATAAGTACTATTCCTTGGTGAAGGCAGGCATGGTCATTAGGTGCAGCAGATTCACATGAGAGCAAATTCAGCAGTCTGGGACTTTACATGGATGTGTTAATGGACAGGTGCAGCAGAGGCAAGGACTAACCACAGGAAAGAAGCATTTACAGGGAAGCATGGGACAGAGTCCAGGGAGACATCACAGAACCAGTCAAAGGAGATTTAATTAGTTTGGCAAAGCATGCATTGGAGGTGGTTTCTTTATGTTCCCTCTTCTCCACTAATGTATCTAATAAAAAAAGAGGTAGATGCATAGGTGCGGTTGTGGCAGGAGATGTAAAAAACGTTTCATTTTCAGAACTGTCAAACACTGTCTCCATTTTCTTTTTATTTTCCACCGTAACCAGTTCTTGACTGCTCACCTCTGCAAATTCATACAGCATCCTAAGTGGAACATCTGCTTATCACTCCTTTTTGCTCATTTATTCAGAGTTCTGATAGAAGCAGGACTCAAAACAAGAACCTCTTCAGTTTTAGGGCTGAGTATGTGGAAGGAATGTGCCCAGCTGGGAACAACACTTTTCCTTCCCTAAGAAGGGGGTCATTCTGGAGTATACCACTACAGCAGATATCCAAGCATGCTTCAGTAGAATAAACTACTTTCCCCATGTTTCTGTTCTTGCTGGAATCTCCCATCAATATTTAAACAAAGAACAAATGCCAAACATGTTTAAGTGGCATTAAAATGCTTCACATTTGTTGTCTCATCTTTACAGAAGTATTTTTAATTGATAGAAGTATTTCCCACTGTTGATATTTTTATATTTTATGTTTATTGGAATACTTTCCCTTGGCAGGAAGGCAGCTTTTGTTTGCACAGAAAGACAAAGCTATTAGAAGCTATTTATCCACAAGCATTTATCTAGGTATCCATATGGCCCCTGGCTACATGAATGTGCTTTTATAAAACAGGATTTAGTAATCTGCAGATTTAACAAGTGCCAACCAAGAGCTCCCTGAGCAAGCCTCCACACATGACAAACATGCAATTCAAAAATAGAAACTCAGAATAAGGTTAATAGAGCTTTATGGGGAAAACCCTCTTTTGTTACACAAATCCTTGAAGACTGAAGGAACAGAGGAAGCCTTAATACATGGACAAAGTTTCTATCCTGCAATAATTCAGAGACTCAGACTCACCTGGGACACCAATGCACCTGGTTTCACCAATACACCACACCCTATTCTGACAAGAGCTTTGAACCTGGTTTTCTTTGGCCAGGGAAAATGCCATAATCAGCAGCTATTTGCTGCTCTGTTTCTGTATCCAGGTGAGAATTTAAGGAAGATCAAGTTTCCATGGGAAGGTGAGATGAGTGCTTTATTAAATATTTTGTATAGAAAACCAGTATATCAAAAACCTGTAATTCTACTCCTATGTGATCCTGTCATGACGCAGGCTGAAAGAGAGAAAAGAACATGCTTACAGAAACTGGAGAGGAAAGTGTTAATTCCTATAGACTGTCAAGATCATAACAGAAGTAGGAGATGCAATCAGTGAAAGCACAGAGAAGGACAGAGCAGTTCTTCCCCACAGAGAGCAGTGGAAGGCTGAAAACCCTTCTGAGCACCTCACACACCAGAGAAGCAAGCTCTGCAGTGCTCGGTTTCTGGTGACACCAAGGGCCTAAGGAGTCCAGGTGTGCAAAAGGAGGCTCTGCTCCCAGACATCCTGCAACAGCCTGAGGCTTCCAGGACAACCTGCTCCTGCAGGAAGAGGTCTCTGCTTTGCAGAAGGCACCTGAATGGCTTGGGGGTCCAGCTTAGGGACTGTGGCAGGAACAAGCTCAAAGAAAACTTCTCAGGAAGATCTAAACAGAAGAACAGCATGAAAACAAAAGAGGTAATGAAGAGAAAAACATCCTAGTGGATATCTAAGATCTGAGGGGCTGGAGGAAAGGAAAATCACCTAGTTCTTTATTTTTAGGTAATAGAGGTAGGTTAGTTGAGATTGTGATTTGGATTTAGTTTTGAGACAAATGGGGGTGGAGAGAAGATAACATTCAGGCTCTGAGTTGTAGCAGACATTGAAGGATGAATAGCTGGGTGGATGCTACGTGAAATACACTGTAGGCAGAGGGAAAAATGGAAAGCAAATGGAAATTGCCACATGTGCAGTAGCAGTACCTAAAGTATGAGCAATAGAGGCACAAGGAGGAGAATAAGCTTGTGTTGGGTGAACTTAGAGTTATTGGAAATTTGAAAACTAGAGCCTTCAGGGAAGGCTTAGCCTCAGGATTATTTTAAAATGAGAGCAGAAAATGATAAGTTAGTTGGAATAGAAGGGAAATTCCAGCACCTTCTCTTTTTTATATAAAAGAAATAAACAAGCAAAGAGGTATGAAAAGTCAAGGATTAAAGCTTAGTTGTTTACATGAATGATAAAATTGTCTTAAAGTAAAAAAAGATTATCAAAACAGGATAAGAGCAGCCTACAGACAAAATTCTGTAAAGGTTTTGTGACCTGACCTCTCTCCATCTGGAACTAAAGGTGGTTCCCAAGCTCCTGCTTGCCTTGAATTGGACATTTTGATAGCTGCTTCATGTCATTGCCACAAAAATGACTTCACTTGACCTGAAAACAAGTATTACTGGCTTTTACTGCAATTGGAAATACTGGGATCAACTCTGAAACACCTTGTAAATGTTGGCAGCAAGAAGTTTTACCCTGTCTTACTCAGTGACCAACTTGTGACAAGTGCCTAGGAGTTGTTTTTGTTATCGCTATTGTAATTTTAATAGTGCAACCTATTCACATGATAATAGCAAGGGAGCCTTATTACAAGATCACCGATTACTGCTGTAGTCAGAGGGGGGTGATAATCCCCCCAGTATTTCACAGCTGAAGCTTGATATTAGCTGCTACACTTGCAACAATAAAACTTCACTGAATTGAGAGTCAGACTGTCACATCCGTACAGCCTGCTGCAAAAGCATGACTTGAAGACAAAACAATGAATTTCATCCAGATGGGTGTTGACTATTAGGCTGAAAAAACATCCTGGAATTATGGGACATATGTAAACTTAGGCTAACCATTGTGTCTTCAGTCAGCTGCAGAAAGACTGTAGGCATCCCAACCAAAGCAATACCACAAAGATTACACTGTGATAGCTTGCGCTCTCAGTAGACTCAGTAGCTGTGCAAACTTATGTCCACAGATAGCGCCTCTAAGACATACCTATGTTTCCTCTACCCATCATATCTGGTCTACACTAGGTTACCAAAAACCCTATAACATCATGAGATTAAAGAACAGAATGAACGAGATGATCAACTGTTCCAATGAAAGAAATAGGAAGGGGCCAAATCAGTGATGAAGACCCTAATGTAAATATTTTCCAATTTTCCATCTTTTCATAGCCAGTTATTCAGTTTCAAATGACTTATCCTTAAGCCAGAAGATGAATCACCAGGTTGGGGCAGAGGGGAACAAATTTTTTTGTGTCATGAGGAGCAAGCTGACTTTTCTCATATCTAACATGCCCTCTCTTCTTACCCCCATTTTAGACACCTGCTCACCATAGTTTTCACACATGATGTTTTCTCCTCTCCACTTTCTTCTTTTGCCACACTCAAAACTCATTTAAAAAAGCATAGGTGAGCACTTTCTTTCAGAAAACAACAAGTAGCGAAACACACTGCTCACCCCAAGGTAAAGTTTGGAACTCTGCTTTGTACAGCTGATGCCTTTGACACAGATCCTCTCCATGTCCACCTAACAAGCTCAGGACACTCTGAGAAACCTCATTTAACTTCCAAGAATAATTTCAGAGCTGGATCAACTGTTATATTCTTTTTTTATTAATATCTAAGAGGACCAAAGCAGACTGCTTAATGCCCTGGTAACCAAAGTGCATTGATCCATGGAAATCTCTTCAGCTCTATTCTGTCTAGGTTCCTACATCCAGCTTATCAGCTGAGCACCTTCCAGCCTGGCATTAGAAAGCACAGCTAAAGTCTGTCACATGCTGTTTGTTCTTATCAAATCCTCAGGCATGTGCAGGAAAGTGCCTTATTTTGGTAGATTTTTCCCCTGAGAACTTACATACTACCACATTTGTAGTTAAGCAGGATGCATGCCTTGTTCTTGGATTTGTTTTGTCAAAAGCTAGAGATCTCTAGTTCACAGAAGAACTGTTTTCAGCATCTTGGAGACAGTCCCAGGAAAGATTCAACTCCTTTACTAACCTGCATGTGAAAGTGCACTTACTGACCACAGAGATTTGACCAACAATTCCCCAGGATACCAGTGTAAAGAACTGGGAGACAGTTTAACTGAAGGAATAAGATAGAAATCCCAGTTCAGTGCTGGCTACAGGCACAGCTGCTCTGTGGCAAAGATCAGCTGTGCCAGTTCCTCCAGCAGCATGGGACAGCATGGGTGCACACAGCCAGGTGAGCATCACAACAGAAGCAACACCCATCCAGGACAGTCCCCAAACTGGCCAGTTACTGCTTGCAACCCTGCTAACAGCTCCACTGCTTTTGGAGCCCAGGGAAACAGCTGAGCTGCACAGAGCTTCCCCAAGAGAAGTCCAGAGCATAGCCAGCTGTAGCTGAGTGTGGGATGTTCAGCTGTGCACTCTGTTGCATGAAGCAGTTATACCCCTTGAGAACAAAATAAAGGTATCAGTACCTGCTCCTACCAAAAAACATGGCCCCAATCACAATTTCTGAAACAAAGGAGGAACTACTACTAGGAGTTTTGCTTGTAAAAAAAATGAGGGGCTGCAGAAGCCATAACAATGTAAATTGTGAACGCAGCAAGAGGATTACTACCACCCTTGTAGAGCTGCTGTTGGAAAAGCCTCACTTGTTATGTAGTACATGAGGTTTTGTTTACAAGAGACCTCTTTAATAGGGCTGTTGCTTTACCAAATTACAAGGTTGAATGGCTTCTTATCCCCAAGGTTGCTAACCAAGCTCTGTCATGGCATAGTAGTGCCCTGGGAAACCTGAGCAGTTTTTTCCAGTGGCTATTAGTAGGAGCTCCTCTCCCTCTTCCACCACTGGTTGGGACACAGGGGCCTCCTGCCTGCGCCTGCACTGTTCTGCCCCCAAGAAGCTCTGCAGAGCCTAACAGGGGCAGAACTTCAAGTTTTCTGTCCCTGGGAAGACAGCATCAGCTGTCCCGGCTCATAAACACTTCCAGCTTGGTCCCCTGATCGTTCTGCTCCATCTACTCCAGTGCCTTGTAAACAGCTTTTTGCCTGCTTGTCTTAGATAAGAACATCACTAGATCATTTTTATGGAAGCTCCTGCAGATACACAATGGTTGGAGAAGGTGATACAAAAGTAGCTAAATGAAAGCAGAATGAGGGGTCTATTTCCTGACGTCACTTACATAACAGTTCAATACCCCACTCTGCAACAGTTTTCCATTGCAAGACCTCCAAGCAAAGATTTTGACTTAGAAACAACTGAGATGTGAGCACTTTAAGGCAGAGAGCCGTCTTCCCATTTCTACCACAGCCTCACCCTGTTGCCTCTGGAAAGATGACCTTTTTTCATTTGCACATTCACCTCTGCTTTACACATGCTTTCCCCGAAAGATAGCAGAAAAATGGGGTTAGCAGTAGAGGATGCTTTCTTTTCAAGGGCATACTTAGCATGAACCTTGGAGCAGGGAGGGTAGATCCTCCTCACACTTATTTCAGAAGCCAATATCTGATCAATCCAAAGCTGTATTTAATGTACATTCTTCCCTCTAACAAAACAATTCTAAAGCCATCTACCTCTTGTTACCAGTGCTGTTAAGCTGAGTCACTTTTATTACCACCTTAAAGGGTAGGAGGAAGATCACATGGCTCTTTACTGCTTCAGTAAAATGAATTTTATCACAAGCTGCTGTTGCCTCCCCGCCCCCCGCAACCCCATTCAGCATACATGCTGGCAATGCCATCTGATGTTATAGATTCACAATCAGTTTATTTGTTTCTGGAAAAAAAGCTGTTTTATCGATTTAACACAGATACATCACACTTCCACGTAGAGAGTGGATGCATAGGATAAACCAAAACAGCTTCCAGCACTAGCCTTCTGAAGTCATTGATTTTAATTGGAGCTCACTTACACAGAGCTGCTTTCAGAAACACCAGCAAGAGGTAAGATCCTGGCACTGCACACGCTCTTCCTCAGCAATGTCTGCTGAGTGGGCAGTGGAACATGGATCCACAACTTCCATACCTCAAACCTGCCTGGAGAGCTGGCATCTGAGCAGGGCAGATGTAGCTGATGGGACATCAGAGTAAATAAGAGAAGTTGCACTTTCTTTGCAGAGAAGGATGAGTGAGAAGGGGACCAGAAAGCCTTAGAAAAGGATTTCTTCAGGGAGGAAGAAGAGTGGATTCTCCTTGGCAGCCACTGCATCCTATGCCCTGCTGCTTCCACCTCTGCAGGAGTGCAGACAGGATCAGCACAGAGCAGCTCTGGGCACAGATTGCTCTCCAGCCACTACCCATGCATGTTGTCCAGCCAGGGCCATGCATGCTGACCAGCTCCTGTTGGGTCCAAACAGACAAATTGCTTTTCCTTCCCTTGCATTCTGTTAATTGCACTGCCCTCTGCTCTAAGCATGTGCAGGAATCATAGCAACATCTTTGGCATGGGCAGATCACACAGCATCTGCTAGGCAAGCAAGCAATGATGCTTAGGGACAGTCTTTCCACTGTGGCTGCATTCAGGGACAGTTCCCAACTCTGAACAAGCCCACCAAGTCTTCCCAGCTGCCTCTACTCCATCCAGGTCTGGGCTGCAGCCCTGTGGGACCAGGTGCCAGTAGATTATCCTGAGAGCAGCATCAGTCAACAATGGCACTCCTCCCACTCAAGGAACCAGCATTCAGATTCCAGTGGGAGAAAAATACTGGGATCAGCATCACCCTGGGAGGAGCACAACAGCTAGAGAGGACATGTTGTGTCGCAGGTGGCCTTGCAGTAGGGTTAACATCTTCTCCTAACTTTGTATAAACTCTTCTGAGAATGACCCCACATTTACAGCAGATGAGTGTTATATGGAGTCTATTTGTCCTTGCTACCAGCCTTTGGCCTTCCTGGACATAAATCTGAAGTGCCTCTGGATTGGTACCTACTGCCAAGTTCAGGATTTGGCCTCTAGATGTACAGAGAAATGGGACTGAACTCCCACCAGTTCCTGACCGGCTTTCTTCATAGAGATGCCTCCCTCAGGGCAACAAAAAGGGATCCGCCACTGGCCAGAGCTGAGCAGTGTTGGTTGTGCCTCTGTGAGAGCAGATTTAAGAAAGGGAAAAAACTGCTGCGCAACAGCAGCTGGGAGAGAGAGGAGTGAGGAACAGCCCTGCAGACACCAAGGTCAGTGAAGAAGGAGGGCAGGAGGTGCTCCAGGTGCCAGAGCAGAAGTTCCCCTGCTGCCCATGGTGAGGCCCATGGTGGAGCAGGCTGTCCCCCTGCAGCCCATGGGGTACCACACGGAGCAGATCTCCACGCTGCAGCCCGTGGAGGAGCCCACGGAGGAGCAGGTGGATGTGGCCTGAAGGAGGCTGCAGCCCATGGAGAGCCCCCCAGGAGCAGGCTCCGGGCCGGAGCTGCAGCCCATGGAGAGGAGCCCACACAGGAGCAGGTGATCCGGTGGGAGCTGCCACCCGTGGGGGACCCATGCTGGAGCAGTTTGCTCCTGAAGGATGGACCCCATGGTACGGACCCACGTTGGAGCAGCTCTTGAAGAGCTGCAGCCTGTGGGAAGCCCACGCAGGACCTGTTTGGGAAGGACGGCATCCCGTGGGAGGGACCCCACGCTGGGGCAGGGGCAGAGAGCGACCACGAAGGAGCGGCACAGACGCAGCGATATGGGCTGACCGCAGCCCCCATTCCCCTGCACCACTCGGGGGGAGGAGGTAGAAGAGGGTGGATGGGGGGAAGGTGTTTGTGGTTTGCTTTTAGTTCTCACTGCTCTGGTCTGTTAGTAGTTGGCAATAAATTACATTAATCTCCCTATGCAGAGTCTGTTTTGCTCATGACAGTAACTGGTGAGTGATCTCCCTGTCCTTATCTCAACCCTTGAGCCCTTTTCCATTGTATCTTCTCCCTCTCTTCCTTTGAGGAGGGGGAGAGGGAGAGCAGTTGTGGTGGAGTTCAGCTGCCCAGCAGGGTAAAACCACCACACCAGTGCATGCAATATTCTGGCTCATCTTTTGCTTTTTTATTTCAAGTTACCAGGTAAACTCATGCTTACAGGACAATAACCTGATCCCAGACAAAGGCAGCCTGCATTGAGGGCTGATTCAACCGCACTGCACCAGCCTGGGTGCCCCTGGAGCCGTGCTCCTCATATGCCAGCACCCAGGGCAGACAGGGAGTCTTGACTCTCCTGCCCTAGGGTATGTGGAAGCCTGCCAAGGCCATGCTGAGACTGTTTAATCCTATTAAAGCATAAGCTGGGAGTACACAATCCTCATTAAAAGAAAATAGCTTTCTTTGTTCCTGAGATCCAAACCCCACAGCAGCCACTGTGGGCAACCCACCATCACTGATCTCAGCAGGCAGGGCTTGCCATCCCCACTAACACTGCCTGAAGAAATCCAGCACCTGCTTTTTGCAGCCCTGGGGGTCTTTGCTCCCAGACGAAGAGGCAGGTCTAGGACCCCTCCCCAGCACAAGGGCCTGGGCTACAGCACATGCCTTTCCACGGTGGAGTTGCAAATGGAGGGCCCAGCTAGTTCTTCAGCTGCTGCTTTACAGGCAGACCTCTGCACATAGGGCCTGTGCAGAGCCCACAGCCAGCTGTCTCTGCCCCCCCACAGGCCTTCACTATTCAAGTACCAAATCGATAAAAATGAGAACATCCTCTACCCCCATGCTGGATGTTCCCAAATCTCCCTGCTGCTGCTAGCTTGGCATGCACACATGAAAGTGACAGGACTCAGCCTCCAGGCTGGTGGGGACAGGGTGTTGGATAGATGTTTAAGTGAAATGATTGCTGCTCCTGACAGAATTTATTATCAAAGGTAGAAAAGTTCTAGGAAGATGGCCTGTGCAAGCCCATCTAGCCTTTTTTGTGGAAGGTACAGGAATTCCATAATACGTGGAGAGTTCTTTCCTGCAGTATCCAGCTTCAGTGTGGGACTCAGGATTTCTAAGTTTTAGCTGTCCCAAACATTACTAAGTTTGACAGATTAAACCAAATATCTGAAATGAAGATATTTTCCTCATCCAGAACTGCTTATTTTGAAGACACTTGTGCTGCAGTGCAGCACACAGAGTTGAGTAGGTATCTTCTTACTAAGGAAACGATGAAATCAGCACAATTACTCTTATTCATTCCACCTATAATAAGCTGAAGCAATTCCTCCCACTCCCATGCCATTCAGACAGATGCAGCTGTGTGTATCCAGGTAACCACTGCTGGCACACCGAGCTTCCTGCAGACACTTGCCCAAGGACACAACTCCCTGGAGCTCATGGGAGGACCAAGAAGGACCAACCCTTCTCAAGTGGTATCACACCTGAATCTACAGAAGCCAACATGCTTGTCTGCCCTTCTTCCCAAGAGAAGCCTGGCTAGGGTGCCAGACACAGGGCTGCTTTGTGTGTACATAGGGCTATGTAAAGCAGAACAATGCAACAACAAAAAAGCAAAGGAGGAGGAGGACAACAGCAACAAGTGATGGAGACATGCATGTAAACAAAGAAAACTAAGTATTTTTTTTCCTTCATGCATACTTCTCATTTCTCTATACTCCCAATTGCCTCCCCATCTCCCAGCAGCCGCAAGCCTGCCCACCAGTAATAACCATGAAGCCTGGTATTTAAAAAGACTACCAGCTCAGCTGGCTTCCCTCCCCCAGTCAACTGAGCTGTCATCTCTCCCCCCTCAGTGCCTGCCTCAGGTGACTCCCCTTTAGATCTTCCCTAAGAACATCAGTTCACTGTGCTGCTGAATGAGCACATCAGATCTTTTTATACCAGCTGCATTCACTAACAGCTGACACAAATAAAGCAGAAGTCCCCCATCCCCTATAGGCAAGAATTTTTTTAAAGCATTGTCTGAAACAAAACATGAATATAATCTTTTTTTTTTTGCTCCAAAAAAATAACATTACACAACACTTCCTCCACATAGTCAGTTGTGAGCATTTTTCCTCCAGTCAGTTATTTCATAAGAAGGTGCTTTATATGCTGTCTGAGGCAGTATTCATACTATCCCACATATCCTTGCTGTTGCTATGGAAATCATTCCTCTTTAAGCCAATGTGCAAATGCAGGTCTTATGGCTGAATACAGAGGCTAAAGGTGTGCATGAGTCAAACTGCTTGTTGTGTGTCACTCCTCTACAGCCTCTCTGCTGCTGAGGCATGGAAGGGGAAGAAGGACCAGTGTTTGCAGCTGGACACTCAGGAGACAGTTAGTAGGATATTGGCAATGCTAGAAAGCCCCAGGAAGGCTCTGGCTGAGGACTTCAGCCAAGCATGATTTAGTTGCCCAGCTCACCCGCTCCAGGTGACACAGAAAGGACAGGATTCAGGCACAGGAGGTGCAAAGCACAGATCACAGCATTTTTAAGCATTTGAGAGGGAAAAGAAAGCCACGATGCACCATCACAGATACAAGGCAGACGGTATCTTGCCCTGTCTGTAGACCTGTTGCCAAAGCTCTGTAATAAAGTTAAGCTTTTGACTTGCTTTTGGCTACAGAAAGTAAGAAACTGCAGAGCTGCCTGGAAAGCATCCTGAATCCAGGAAGGAGCAAGGTGAGTAAGGATACACGCACAAAACATCAAGCTCCTTTGTATCTGCCATATTCAGCAGCTATTTCAAGCACTCTTTTCATATTCCGTGACACCTAAGGCTAAGTACCAAGGTGGATACTGGAGCAATCTCAGCCAAAACACAGCTTACTGTCAGCAGCCACTTTTCAGTAACAACCCCTGCCCTCTCACAGTATAACAAACAGGAACCTGCTGCCTCCAGGACCCAGCAACCCTTCTCCTTCAGTGGAGAGGGAGCCTTTAGAGGAGAGACCACACTGCCAGCTGCAGAGCTCGGCCATGCCCCACTTGAGAACCTCTACCTATGGGAGCTTGTATGAACATTTCAGCATCCAGAGCTGACAAGAACACCTTACGCACATTTCCTTCAGAAGGCTGCAGCAGAGAAAGGCAGATTCATCAAAAAGCAAACATGGGACTTTTTCCTCCATCCCACTGAAAGAACTGCTCCTGCAGAAGATTGGCAAGTGGTCCATCACGCAAGCCAAAGGCTTCTAGTCACATCGCATCCTTTTTCCTCACTGCTACTACAAGAACTGCTACAAGAACCAAGGTGTCATACCCATCCTCTCTTCTTATTTACCTTGTGCCCTAGACAATAGGGAAGTCTTCAAAGCACAGGAAGAAATTCAGGGTTACAAATCTACCGGGTTTAGTGAAGTTTTTAGCCTGACTTTNGTTGAAGAACAAAACCCAAATACTCAAAGTCTGAGCATCCACACAACATCACAAATCACATAGGCAATAATCTCAAAGCACAACTCCTTTGAGACACCGTTATTCATGACAGTTAAACACAAACACAATAAACAACCTACAGCATATTACTGTAAGTGAATCAAGCAGATCTCACTCAAACATAGCCCAAAATAAAGACAGTACTTACTTCAGTTCAGGCCTAGAAAGGTACTGCCACAACCACCAGCACCTAAAGCTATTCTCTTCCAGGCTGCGTTCATAAAGGGGCTTCCTTACCTCTCCTCTCCTCTTTTATTAGCTACCTGCCAGGAGACCAGTCGGTCAGTGATCCTTAGTAGAAACACCTGTGAGTTCAGCACAGCTTGCTGTCAGAGTGCAGGGGTGGCTGGGATTTAAAACAAAAGGATACAGTTAATGGTGCTTTATAAAGTTTTTTCTAAGTCTCAATATCAGTGAGCTGTAATGGGCATTTTTATGCTGCATTCAGACTTGACCAATAACATCCTAGTATTCTAATAAACTGTTACATCATTTTATGAAAATACAATAATATGCAAGTAGCAGTGTTTCCAATTGCTTTAAGAAGATATGGTATGAATGCTAATAAATCACATTAAATCATGCTGTCATAGAGAAGTATATTGTGATTTATAAGTACCTACCGTATGTAAATTAATATCACAATGCTGCAGCCCCATGGATAGATGTCTTTTGTGTCGTGGTATGAACACACACACACTATGCCTCAAATGCTTCCAAACATGTGGGTGGGAGACGGAGAATACAAATGACATAAGGAACTAAAGAATTTTATTTCAGGAATGGTTTAGTATGCTAGAATATGGTATCATATTTTAGAGGTTATGGATTAGAGATTCACTTTCAATGTCTTGTTTGAAGGGTTATAAAAGAAGCACAGCAAAGGAATAGTAGAGGAATAGCTAAGAGCAATGTATAGTTTGCATTTATTACAATTCATCACCATTCCTTTTGGTTTTGGTATAATGGCATCCATGATGAATCCTGTTGTGAGTGTCAATTTACGAAATGTAATTGTGAATGGATTTCATTCCAACTTAGCACGATCTGTTTAGGACATTCACAAATGCAGATACAAGGCCACCATTAATGGGGACTGGGAAGGATCCTTCTCATGTACATGAAAGCCCAAACCTCAGATCCTCTGTAAGCCTCAACTCTTAACAAGTTCCTGAATTTGCTAATCCTTTATGATTATTTCTTCCTAATTATTTCATCATTCGGACATGGTGAGATTCTTCCACCTCTCATCACCCAGAAACAACTGCACCTTAATTTATGTGTGTGACTACCGGGGGACACAAAATATACATGCCAATTTCTAGAATTAAACTGCAAGGAAAAGGGAGAGCGTGCCAGCATTTGAGAACCAGGATCCTGTACATCAGCTTCTGTATGGGTGCACCCTCAGATATCAAAAGCTCTCAGCTCTGGTTGACTCACCCTGGAGTCTGGCAGCTCAGCACCAGGCAAGTGATCTCAGCCCGCTTCAGGATGAGGCCATTCCCCTGCTTGACAACAGACATTGCAGTGCCTCTTTGCACTGATTCTGTAGCACAGATACACTCTGATCATCAACACACCAGACCAAAATCAGTGCTCTCTTGGCACAGCACTGTGCAGCTCAGCTTCACTTGAACAGCAACACATCTTGAGATACAAATATAGGAGGGATTTTTTCATCCGATTAGACTGTTAGTGAAAACAAGTACAAGTGATACTCAGCTTTCCCTGCCACTCCTCTTTGCTGATGGATTTATTTTGTGAGAATGTTTGTCCTGTAAACAAGAGAGAAATCCTGTGGGTGTTCTCTTCATTTCAAAAATAATCCCAGAAGCTTTTAAAGGTGGATGTTGTATAATGCAGCATGCCCTGTCCTTTCAGAGGAGCAGAATTGGCCTCTAGTATTTTTTCTGTCGCAAAGCAGAAAAAATAAGAGATGCTTCCTTCTCTTCTGTAGGAGTATTTGGCCCTAAGTTCAAAACTGACCATCAAATATAGATGCAGAACTGGAGAAAGACAGACAATCACATATGATTATCAGATGCACTAGTTCTACTGATTTGGGGTGGTAGCATGCAACCTACCACTTCAGGAGGAAACCCACCAGTTATTTGGCTGCCGGACATCAGGAAATCCCAGCCAAGTTGTCACTGTGCACACAGCAGAGTTGTTCCAAATATTTCATTAAGTCCAGCATATCCAAGATGTGTCTGAACGTGATACACAACCAGATCAACTGTGCCACCACGCGCTTGTGCTTGGACTAAAGTGACCTGAAGGCGCCGGGACCCTTGCAGCGCAGGAGGGATCAGCGCACACACTGGCACCGTGTGTGTACGTACCAGGTCCCATGCGTGGGATGCATTGCACTTTCTGTAATGGGCCTGCACTGGGATCCCTGTGCACTTTGGTAGGTTCTTTTGGCTGGTTTACAGCTCTTCAGTCTGCTTCTGGCATCTCACCATATCTTAACAAAACTATTTCTAACAAAAATCAGAGTTCCATACGATTGTTAAGTTCTGGGGTTGGCAAATTGATTTGTTCATGGAAGTATTCCTTCAGATCAGTTTTACAGCGTTAATCAGTAAAAAGGCGTGTTCTTCCCAGAAGACTGATTCAGGATTACTTGAAGAAAGGCATTTCAGAGCAAGCCAGAAGAAACTTCATTTTGGTCAGCAGCACCTCAGCTCCCTTCATTCATCAACAGAGTAAATCCTCCTCTTGTTTTCTCCAGAGAATACCAAATGTCAGCACAAAAGGCACACTGCCTTAAGAAGCACAGTCTTGCAGGGACTCTGGAAGGGGATATGCCGTGCTCCTTGGCCTGCTGCAGCTTGGAATCAAACCTGATTTGAATGCAATCCATAGACAGGGCCACCACAGTTTCACTGCCTCTGTTGCAGTGAGGCACCAGGCAGCTACGAGGAGGTTCTGGTAGCTATCTATAATGTAGAAGGTCTGGTAACATCTATAACGTTAGAAGCCAGCAACTCCATACAAAGGAGGCATCAGCAGCTGCCTGAATTTCCTGCTCAGTAACAGCAGCTCCTGGCCTAGGAGCACTGCTCCAGATGACTTTCGGGTAACAGCTCAGTATCCCAACCACAGCAGAGAATACACAGTTGTCCCCATGTGACATGAAAGATGATACTGTCCACAGTACACAATTTTAGCAATTAGACATTTGTCATGAATAGCTAGCAGCTGCAGCTGGGAATAGTTTCTGGTGTGAAGGGCTTGCATTCCCTGTACGTACAGAGTAGAAGGGAGAGCCAGCAGCTGCTGAGGTTATTAGTCCTCAGCCCAAACTCTGCAAGTTTCTCACCCCACATATTTCGCCTGGGCTTAGTTGCTCCGTGGGCATAGAGCAGCAGAGGTGGTGTTGCACTTGCTCTGGTAGGGAAGGGTGTTCCCAGCTCTGTGTTCAGCTCCTCACAGTAGCTAAGTTTGTCCACTTCTGTGTGGTGCTTCTGATAGTAACTTGATTCCTCTTTCCCACTTGGGACTATTCCGACTAACAAATACCTTGTATCATGTTTTAAAGACAGTGTTAGCAGCTATTCCCTTTCATCCCTCATGCTCAAGCCATCTTAATGAGGTAAGAAATATGCTAAGATTGAAGAATTCATTACACTAGTTCAGCCTAGCAATAATCCAGCAGCTAACTCTCCTTGCAAACTAGGAAGAGGTGACTGAGGAAGCTCATCCATGCTTACAACAAGCAACATTTGTTGAATTTTTCAGAGAAGCTGCTCCCATCTCTCTCCTGTGAGCAGAATTAATATTAATAGCTTGTTCGTGTCAGCAAGGAAGTCTTGTGTCTGAGTTTTTGTGTTTAGTTGGCTTTGGACAAATATTGGCCTGAAAAAGTGATAAAAAGCCTTGACACAGAGACAAGCTGTGCACTTCAACATGGTGATGTTTGTGGTCATTTAATGGCATCTAGCAATGCCTTCCATACTGATGCTCTCATTCGTGTGACAGTTCTTCATGAGCCATCTCACTGGCTGACAGCTCACAGCCAGCAGGATGTAATTGAGATAAATTTGCTGTGTGCTGGTCAAGGAGAGGGTGAAAAGGTTGTTTACCATCTTAAGTGAACTAGGGCAACCAGGGTCAAGTCCAGTATAAATATGGCACAACCTAGCGGGAAGAAGCTGAAGGTAGTACCTATTTTGTGGTTATTAAAAAGCAGCGGAGACTAATTGATGATTTGGGGATTTCTGCTTTTAACTGATGGTACTCTTACATAGTAACAAAATAGCTCAAGGGCTTCTTCTTTTAGCACAATCTCTGTTTTGGACATGCTAGCTTCAGCTAGCTCGTTATTGACCATCTTGAGGTAAGAGCCGATCATGGGGGAAGCTTCAGACTCATTTATGGCATTTCAGAAGGCTGACAACTCTTTCAGCTATAGCCTTCAACTCATGTAAGTTATGTACTGAAGAGCTTACTACCTGGAAAAAGAAATCAAGAAAATATCCTGAGGTACAGATAATCCACAAGTAAAATCATCAGTTCATTATGAAAATTTTTATTTATTTGCTTGAATGGAATGCTGGAAGTATGACAATTTAAAATGAGTTGAAAAGTCCAATTGAATGTGTTTGTAAATTCTGGGTTTGAAAATTCTGTTTTAACTTTTAAACAAAAACTTTTTTACTACTCTGACAAGGACAGAATTGTAGCTCCTTCTAACAGGTCTACAGCAACATCCAGTATTTATAGCATAATAATGCAAAATAAAACATAGTTTATGTCTGGGATAACACTTCTATCTGTGGTGAATAGTTCATTAGTCTTGTTATGTTCCAATAACCCATATTCTGCTAATTCGCTTACATTTTATAAACTCTCTATATAGACTGAATTTATGTACTTTGTGCTTGTGGCTATTTGTGTCAAGACGAAACTGGCAGATCCTTACGCTGTGATTAGCGTTCTGTATTTCAAATGCCTGTTAGCAGGTGGTGAAAACCATCAGCTCACAAAGGAACCAGTCTGGCTGTTACTGGCTCTTGCACGAGGACGTGACTTGTGTTTTGCAACAGGAAACTCTGTAGAACGTAGAAACAAAAAATTCCTATGTGCAGAGTGGCCTTTCTGCTGCCTCTCTCAGCTAGTGGGAACTGAATATCTCCTATCCTTGTTCTCAAGGCCTCTCTGGGTAGGGCCATGTTGCCAACCGGAGCAGCCAACATGGGGAAGGACTGGAGTATGACTTGCTGCAATGCATTCTGGCTCTAGGACTGCGTGACCACATCGTGCCTTTACCAGTAGTGAGGTTGCCTGGCTTACGCCCCGCGCAAGCACAGCTGGTGTGCTGATGGTGGGAGTCCGCCTGCTTCCAGGGCACCCCAGCGTCTGCTCCCAGCAAGGGAGGGACTGCGGGACTCCAAGTACAGATGCAGGGGAAACTTACCAAAAGGAATCCCCCAGCACAATAAATAATTTATGTAAACAAAGCCCAAGAGAGGCATGTTGTGCTTTGTCAGAAACTATGCTTGTAAAGGAAGACGACTGAAGAGTTAAGAACAGGCACCTGACAGAACAAACTGGTAGCAGAAGTTGTTAAAATATACGCACCTCTCAAAATAAATTTTATTCCTGAGCAATCTGGGGAAGAACATGAGTCCAGATTTGAGTTCAGCCTGGAAATAAACATATGATCATTTAGTGATATAGTGCATGTTTTCAGACCAAAAGTCAATGGAACATAGCATAAGCCTGCATTAGTCTGCAGTTCTGCATCAGGAAATGCTGTGACCATCAAAGAAATCACTTTAAAGAAAATGCATACCTAAGAGAAAGTACTCATTAAGCTATTCATTGTTGCTTGCTTGCTTTTTTTTTTCCCAACAAATGATTATTTCTGCTGAGCTTGCATCTTCTATCCACTACATCACTCTGTTTTTTCAAGCTCTATTACCCTTTCTATGATTAGAAAAATCATCTGATTGTGCTCACTGATGGCCTGGTTCTTCCTCAAAAAAGTGCCTGTGCTGGAAGAACAGGATGAGGTTGATAATCCATAATATGTGGGGTGGCACTGGGCCTTTAAATCCAAAAAGGCAGTCTCTAACACAAAGCAAATGGGAGGTGACCTTTCTGCAAGTCTTGAAACACGTCTTTCTCTGGCTCTTATAGTGCTAATGTGACCTGAAGCCCCATATAATTGCCTTCCGCAGAGAAGTCACCTAAGTGGAAAGTGGCTGAAAAAGGTGAGTCACATGTTGCCACACATTCTGGTCTTGACTAAGCCTCCACTGTCTAGCGCTGAGAAGTCATGTGAGATGAAAGTGCCAAAGATGAAACAGAATATGAAACTGAATGCTACTTCTCTTTTACAATATCTGGACACCACCACGTTTTTTTTTTTTTTTAATTGGTTCACCTGCAATAGTGCGATAGCAGTTTTAAAGAACTTCTTAAAGGAAAACACTGACTTGTCACTGGGATAGTGAGGACTCTTCACTGGATTTCAGAATGTACTGTGTACACTCTGTCAGTCACCCCTATGTTGTATCTCTGGAAACAATTTATGGTACCATGGAAGAGGTGAAATCAGAAAAACTCCTGCATAGCAATGTTTCTTTAAGCCAAGCCAACATGCAGATCTTCATATGGTGAGTCACTGTAGGGAGCTGAGGAGCACAGAGAGGTCACAGTCCAAACCAACACGTTGGTCTGCCTAACACTGATGTCCTATGGATAGCTATGCCCATCATGACTAGATTAATGTGGTGCACTAATTTAGCTTGGTCACAGAATTGCTTGACTATTCATCTGTTCAGTTACACATCTTTAGGCTTATACTTTTAAAAAATCTATAGACACCACGTGGTCTGATTTCACCCACTCTAACTGTGTTATGAACATGGGGGTGAGCTCCGACCGAGAATCTGCAAGTTACCTGGTTCTGTTTCCAAGCTGACATCTGAGACCCTTGCAATTTCTGATGGTTAATTGCAAAGTACACTGTGCTTGGTTTTATTTTCAGTAATAAATGGGTACATTAGTCTGAGTGTATTAAATACAGTTTTCAGAGGTGTATATTTCACTGGAGTACTTCTGTGCCAATTCACTGGCTTTGGGATAGCCTATCCATGCAAAACGCCTCGTGTGTGTAAGGATGACTGGCACTTCACTGCAAGGACAGGACAAGTATGGGATTGCTTTGAAATTGCCCATCCCACTTGCCTTGGCATTTACAAGTGGCAGAGGATACATCATTTTGCAGCTCTTAGTCTGAGGTTCAAAACTTTCCCTTTTACTCTTTTCTTATAAAAATCTCATTCAGCTGTCAATGAAACACTATCACTCTGGGAAGGCTGCTACCACGTGTCCCTGCCATTGTTCTTAGACAATAACAAGCAAGAAAATATTTGTTTTCTCCCCACTTCTGAAGGCTCCATTAATATATACAACTGACACCTCCCTAGGTAGCAAAGAATCATATTAATTAATGAACATGTGAAATAAAATATAAAGAAAACATACACTCAAAAGGACTATTCATGTGTATGTGAGTGCATGAGACTCCAATGGAGACAAATGGGAGATGCACATACAGAAAAAAGGGAGAATACTTTCACTGCAGTGGATGGAAAAAGGCCAGCAAGGAGCAGAGCGGAATGCATACAGGGATTTAAAACCGGATTACAGATGCCTGTGGCAACTGCTCTCAATAAATTATAGCTAGATCAAAGAAAAATAGAATGCTTTGATAAGAGATTAACAAGTGCCATTCTCATATGTACAGCTGTAATTAAAAAAAAAAAATTAACCCCTTACTCGAGGTATTAATTTTTTTCTAATTTTATTTATGAATTACTTCTGGCACTCAGTGATAAAGACAACTTTTTCAATGTCTTCCTTCTGTTACAACCAGCCGCCAAATAAACACATAATCATTATTTTTATGCATGCACCAAGAATTCTGTAATAAAGAAGAGAAAAGCAAAATTGGATTTGCTTTCATCTATTTTCTCGAACCTCTTTTTGCCCTAGGACATAATGAACACATGCACGCTACTGTTTACAGCTCAGTAAAAAAAGCAGCTCTTTGAAAGGTCAGTGGAAAATTAAGCAATAAAGTCAGAAGTTACTACTAATGTGAATATCCTTCCGTCATCTTATCTGAAATGTGAAGGTTGCTTTTTTTTTTTTTTGTTAACTTGCAGCTCACGTGGGAAGATGCATTCTGAGTGTTCCCTTCCAGCATCAGAAAAGTGGGTGACCCAACGTGCATCCTTCAGTGACCCTGGGACTGCAGAAGTATTTGCAGATGCCTGATGTTAACTTCAGAGCAGAAAGGATAGGACTTTTCCAAATCTGAGCATTTTAATACTGCAGTTGTCTAGTAATTCTGCTGTTGTAAAATCACCTTTACATGACTATTCCACACTTCTGAGAAACATGTTCAGACAGTAAAAGTCAAATCTTACTTTATAGCCTTGTGATTTCGTATTCAGGAACTGCTTTATCTACACATTTTTCATCTTAAAGTAAAAGCTACCATTTTCTCCCACTAGTTCCTGGTTGTGCAAATCGTAAGTAGAAAGTTACCTGCACTTGCAGAGTGTGTTTAACACTTGACTTTGCTTTCTCAATCAGCTAACACGGACAGTTCTAATATTCTACTTGTGACTAATTCACTTAGTTCAATGCACTGGAGGTCTGCTTGACAGCTATATGTATTCCTGTTAATGATACTGCAATGCTTTGAGAGCTCATTTTACCAAAATTCATTTCCAACAAGATGATGCTTTCGTCTTCTTATCAACATTTTATGGTTGTTATGGTTGTGCTTTTCCTCCTTTAAAAATCCCTAGTGAAAGCAGCACCATTTCCAACATCATCAGCACTGAGCTATACAATTTTCTATGAAATCTAAGGCATTAAGCTGAGGGAAGTATGGATGTATGTTCTTGGGATCCATTTCTTTAGGTTTTACTAGAGGTGGTACCACAAATTCACTGTTTGAAGTCTCTGTGTTTGTGCTTCTAGGATAGAGGCTGCACATGGCAGTGGCCCTCAAAAGCAAAATGACCACTGCAGTGAAAAGCACCTAGCATACACCAATAGCGTTCTTATTGCTGGGTGGAGGTTCAAAGCACATTGCAGTGCTTTATTTTGGTTCTTTTCAGAATATTTTTCATCTAGTTGCTGGTTGACTGGTTTTTGATCAAGACAACATTTCTTACATCTTCCAACTGTGCAGGTCTCTGGGTGACCTGGTAGGAATTTCTGCTAGGAGGTGACAAATGTCAGCGGTCTTTCAAATGAATTATCTCCCACCACCCCCACCTCAAAAGAGTGGGGAAGATTCTCCTGCCTTCTATAATCAAACACTAAAAGAGGAAAGCCTAATAGGAAATTGTAAGGACAACCTCAAATTCATCTGCACATGGGTACAAACTCAGCAATTTTGCATGCCAAACAAGCATGTGCAAATGTACGAGTTTGGCTGTGATCAAGAGTTTGACCTTTAACGAATATGGCTCAGGAACATTGAAAAGGTTTTCCTAGATCTATTTGGGCTGGAAATCAGATGAAGTTGGTCATAAGCCTGAGATTTCATACACTTCCTGGATTCAGGAAGACCAGGAGCCCAGTGGACATGCAATGTCAGTATTTCTCTTCCACTTCCTGCCTAAACTAAGAATTGCAGAGAGATATTAGAAAAACAAAAAGCAAATGCAAAATATTGCACTGCATTTCATAGGCTGCAGTTTCTTGGCAAAGGTCTGGGTGATTTCTGATTTCCTCCAGACCAGTTCTCCCACTCCTGCTGCTAAACAGGAAAGCAATGCCCTTTCCTCTCTTTATAATGCAATGCAATATAAAAGCATAGGATTACTCAGCAGAATTGAATGGCCACTCACCTGAAAAAAAAGACAATACAGTGGTCTGGATCAGAGCATCAGAGAAGGCAATGAGCTCTTCTTTTTGTTTGGATGGGAATATCACTGGCAGTCACCTAGTGAGAACCCTTGGCCATCTGAAAAGGGAGGCGTAGATAAACAAGAATGTGCTTCACTGCTCTTAGTTTCTTCATTTTTTTTTTTTGTATCCCTCAGGAAAAGGAAAGGATGTGTCTGTTTCTATGTTTCTTCACCGTGAAACTCACTGTTTCATTTGGATTAAGGCTGCTCTGTATCCTCCCTGTCAGTGCCCTGTGGGAGGAAAAGGAGGGCTCTCCTTGTTTCTGTCACGTTACGGAGAACAGCATGCCCCCACACTGGCTCTGGCACATGGATGGTCTGAAAAGACAGGAAAAAGAGCAAAGCTCAGAAAATTCGTACAGGGTCTGTGAGTTAGATACAGGCAGAGTACAGGCTTAGCTCAGCCTCAGCAAGGGGTGGCTAGGTACTGGCAAGTGACTTTTTTGCATTCCTTAACATGGACATCCACAGATTTTGGCGGACAAAGGCGTGCACCACATTCTCCCTATCCAACTGGCTCTGGTGTGAAGATGCCTCTGCTTCTGAGAAAATAGCTATGGGGGAAATATTTGATATTTTCTCTTGTGAAATAGCAACTAACTAAAAATAGTGCCTGCAGATTAATACACTGCAGTTTGCAGGCCCAGAGAAACCAATTTAGATCAGTCACTCCTCTTTCCTCCTCTTTCATGCATTCCCTACATTTTCTCCTGAAATAAAACAGAATACAGAAATCCACGCCAAAGTGTCATAACAGACTCCTTTAATAGTTCTTTGTGTTATAGAGGGCACAGTTGTTGTTTTTTTTTTTTTCCAAGTTCATCATCTGATGTAGGTTTATCTCCTATTATGATACTTCAGAGAAAAAGTTGGGGTTTTTTGTTAGCTTTTTTTTATTTACTGTCTTCTCTAAAATTAAACTCAAATTGCATTTTTAGTATATGCGCTCTACCTGTAACAAATCAATAAAAAAAGAGAAAATTGATTTTTCCATCTGTGTTTGCAATCACAGAAATACTTACCCTCTAGCCCCAAGAGAATGACCAACATAACTTGAAGTAACGTAATTCCAAAGTTGCCTCTATGTTTTCCCACCCTCATTGGTATTATGGCAATCAAAGGAAATATTTGTTAAAAATAGCTTGTATGCAAATCCGTTAGCATCTCTCTGCCAATGAAACCTCATCCCATGAAATGGTGGAAAAAATCTTTTCAGCAAGTTTAATGTGAAACAGATTTATGCATTTACATTTTAATTGCAATATATTAAAAGAAAAAAAAAAGATTTTTTTTTCTAGGTAATACCAATTTTAAAAAAAAAAACCTCCTCAACCATTATATGACATTTCAAGGGATATGGTTTCAAGCAACGAGAAAGAGAGAGGCTGCTATGCCTGAATGCGTGTATTAGGCAAGTGTTGAGGCTTACTATTGTTTTGCGAAGAGATTATAAAATCAATGTTCTACCAAAGCACTCTCATATGTTATCTAGTTCTTTCTTGTCTTGACTCCCTGAGCTCCCTTCTATTCACAAGATATAGGAACCTCCTGAGCTAAAGCATCCAAGTAGGTTACATCCAAAGCTCTCACGGGCCAGCCCCAGTGCCGCTACAGCAGAGAAGCTCCTTTTTGCATTTTTTTCCTTAGCTCCCAAGGTATTCCAAATGGCAGAAAATGATGAAAAAGGATGACAGGGTGACTAACCTGTCTCAGTTCTGGGAAAACAGGGGAAAGGATTAACCAAAGCTTTATCAAGAAACAATTGGACCCCTTTAAATGCAGTGAATGTCAATCCGTGTGGTCAGATGCAAAGCAGGCCTTGTTAAACAAGCCTTTTTCCACACGATGATAGGTCTAGTTGAGAGTAGCATTCATGTTAATGCAGTCTACTGAAGTCTTGCCAAAGCATTTCACTTCAGAGCATATGTTGGTATGATTGAAAAGCATGCATTATATGGAATTGAAAGGATGCACTTTGGAAGAACTAAGAGCTGGCTCCCTGACAGATCGGAACGTGTCAGTCTCGGTGTGGAGAGAGTAAACGAGTGGAACTATTTCTAGCAGATTCCCACAAGGATCAGTTCCTGGTCCAACATCGTTGAGTATTTTCATCACGTGTCCAAACAATGATGTGGAATCAATCCTGAGATGGTTGGGGGCTGGAGCACTTGCTGTGGAAGAAATGGCTGCATGTGGACTCATACAGCCTGGAGAAGAGAAGGTCCCGGGATACCTAGTAGCACCATATGAGGAGGTTACAAAGAAGGCAAAGCCAAGCTCATTATAGAGGTCTACAGGAGGAGAATGAGAGACCATGGTCATAAATAGAAACGGGAAGTTTCAACTGTGTATAAGGAAAAAAAAAATCACTATGAAGATACTCCAGCATGTTCTGAGCAGAAGTTTGAACTAGATGACCTCCCAACATCCTTTCTGCTATAGCATGTTGTGACTGTAATTTGTTTTATTCTGCCTGGAGAGATATTTGGGAATCCTGATAGATAAATACTGGTGTGCTGTAATGTAATGCTACAGGGAAATGCAATGGTTGGATGCAATTCTTGAAGTTATTCAAGGAGAAGTAGCTGTTAGTAGGATACCGTGCCCAGATTTAAAACAGTAGAAATCCTGGAGAGCATTCAAAAGAGCACTGCAAATGTCATCTCAGGGTTGAAGCACAAGTTTTGGCTGTGATGTTCTCCAGAGAACACAAAGATGTGATTTGGCCGTTGCTCCTAAGCAGTCTGGCACAAAACTTGCCATCTTTGCAGAGTGCTGTTCCCAGAATTGAAGCCACCAGTTGTAAGTGACCATTGCTGCCTCAAGATCAGCCCATGAAGTCTGGCCCAGCTGCTCGATGGAGTCCTCCTGTACCTGTCCTGCTGCCGATGGAGTCCTGCCACTGCTGCTACGTGGGTGGAGAGGAAGAAAGCCAGGACCTGGATTTTTTTCTGCATCAACAATGAGCAGTCCTGTGCATGCTACGAAGCACTTCAGAGGGGTGTTGTATCAGCCAGAACTATAGCATCCCCTTACGTTTACACAGCAAAAAGGTATCACTCTCCTGGGATAGGAGTATTTACAAGCTGTCAGGCAAAGTTGAAGATTCAGGAACAGGAGGTTTTAAGTTAGACAATGTGAAATTCAAGATAAAACACTGAGGGAAAGCTAAAAAACATCACTCTGGAGTGAAGATGAGTTCTCTCTTGCTGCCAGTCAAAAGCACTGGATATGCTCCACTGCAGGGCAGTTGCCAGCGCAGGTACCTGCTGGGTTATGACCAGGCGACCAGGATTTGAAGGCATGCTCCTATTGTACTGATGATAACTTGTTCTACAATTCTCTAGTTTATACACCTTTCCTTTTCTGACTGATTGGAGCTGTTCTGCAGTATTTACAACTGGCAGAAATATTTTGGACAACTTCATACTGGCACAAACAAGCCTTGTTGCAACAGCTGAGGGAATGCTGTACTTACCTGAGCACAAAAAAATGTAGTCAGAAGTTACACGAAGAGGACATTGGCACAGGTGTGCTGGATAAGCAGGACCGTGACCTACATTGCTGACTGTTAAGGCTGAGTGAGCATCCAGCCCTTTGACCACAGACAACAACCCTTCTGGTGCCTTCACTGCACGTGCTTCTTAACTGAGAGCCGTTCCGGTGAATTAGCCAGATTCACACGTATTGTACAAATGCCCTTGTGATAAAGTTCAAGGCATCAGATACATTCAAATCCCTTGTTTTTAAATATAAATCACTGTATTTTTTCCTATCGTGTGAAAACCCCAGCCCTAATGTCATCTGAGGAGGGTTTTTTTTAAACCCTACAGTAAGTGATGCAACTAGTGACTCATTGCTGGTTTGGGTTTCACACCAGAGAACTGTGCTGCCCAGACCAGCACCCTGCCAGACTATGACTTCTTTGTTTCTTTAACAACAACTGATGTGAACAAATGGAATTTATAACCACATCCTGCTGTTAATTTAATAATTTCTTATACTCTAATTTTGTAGTTAAAACTAATTTTACATTCCTAGGTGAAATAGTTTTTGTTTGTTCTTTTCCTAAGGAGACAACATGTTTGTCTGTAGTAGTTCATACACAAAAATATACATTGGTGAGAAGTCTCTAAGTCATTTTAAACAGATGATGTAATAACTCCCTGATCACTTTAGATAAAACAGACATACATATATACCAATGTGTTGAAAAAGTTAGGGCATTGAGTGATATAATTTTCATATTATAATTAACTCATACCCAAACTCCTTTGTGACAATAAATATTAAAGAGTTTACATGTTAGACAAATATTTCCTGCCTTTTATGGAAAACAAACAGTTAAAAAAGAGGAGAAAACAAATACAGTTCTTGCAATATCCTATGATTTACTGCTCTGTTGTGTGTGTGTGAATATATGCAATGTATGGATGCTCACAGAGAGAAAGAAACAAGCCATTAAACTCCGACAGATCCCCAACCCAGGAGAAAGCTATGGGTTACTGTTCCTTAGGTGAATCTTGGGTATGCATTTGTCCGTGACTGCACATTCATGGAACATTATTTGTTGGATTCATACCCTCTGCAGTGCACAATCACTTCCCAGCCACTGCTGTTTTCCTACCTTTGCCTATTTGGCAGCAGGAGATGAGCGGAGACAGCCAGGCATAACAGCACTGCACAGGGCAACATCTTCAGGTGCAAGGACAGAGCCAAGGGCAGAGGGCTGGAAAATGTAAGACAGCCAAGTACAGCAGTGATGGCACTGAAAACACGATGGTAATACACTTGACAGGAGGTGGCAATATCATTTGTATCATACATAATGCTTTCCCTCTATTATTTACCTCTTAAAAAAATTTCTTGCAAACATTCCTTATGCTACTCTGACAACTTCTCCTTTGATAGCAGGGAACATGCTGTGCCATGTAGCTTTCTCTCCATCATGCTGTGTCTGCTTCCCTTTTGTGTTTTTCTCTGTGAAGTTTCTTGTGACAATATCAATTGCTTTACACCTTGCAGATCCTTGCTCTGCCCTTCTCCTTTAGCTGACTGGCAAGTGTTTTCCAGATTCCCGTTACACTTCTCCCACTGACCATCTGCTATTACCACCTTAACAGAGATGCGAGAAATCACTTGTTGAAAGGTGATTAAGTGGTTACAGTCCAGCACAAGGTTGCAAGCTCATTATACTACTTTGCCCTCCAATACTAAGCAATAGTGATAAGCATCCAGGGTAGAGTCTTAGCTGATATGAATCTGTGCATTTTTACTATATCTCAGAATGATTATCCTGGTTTACATGACATTTAGCTTAAAAGCATTTACCATTAGGTTAATTTAGATAGCAGCTTTTGGTTAAAGTGGTTTTGTGTGTGCCACCCTTTTTACGCAGCAACACAGGATTATCAAGGAAGATTTGCTTTTAATCTTTGTTGTTCTCTTTAGTCAGCAGGGACTGGATGCTTTAATTATTCGATGTGGCTGGGGTTTTTTTTGGCAGGATACAGTAGCCTCATGATGTGAGAAGTGGGTTTGTGCTTCCTCTCAGAGTACTGAGGTCTCCTGTAAAGCTCATGCAGGCTGTGGATTCACCTACCATTTGCAGAGAAACATCTACCCCCTAACACCTTCTTGGTTAGGTTTGGCTCACTCAGTTTTATATATCAGGTTGTTGTTTTGTTTTGTTTTTGAAAAGAGCAATAAAAAGGAAAAGCAGGATTCAAATATAATGGGGCCTGAAGTAGCTTGCAGCTTCTTACACAGTTTTTATTCTTCAAGCAAACTGCTAGCAAGCCCTGCATTTCTCTTCCCACATCACTTCTCTTCTGTGATGTGTTTCCACTAAACAAGGAGTGATCTTTGCAGCCATCCTGTTACATCTGTGGATTTCAAGATAGTCTCCCAGATAAGAGTCACAGACTGAAACAGAGCGAAATAACCTGTTACTGCACATGTGCAAACAAGAAAAAGCCAAGCAGAGCTACCTCTTATCACAGAGACATGCAGCAGGAGCACAATGCTGCTATGAGAAAAAGCCCTGCAGTGTGATTCAGGACATACCACTCTCAGGGAATGATATCCTGGCTCTACTTAGGTTTGGAAAAAAATGTTCTGAAAGGTTCTCTTGCTGCCACATACTCTATTTTAGTTCTGGGGCTCATCCTCTAATGTCATATATATTCTGAGTAGTAAAGGAACCACCTGATGTCCAGCTTCATTTCAGGGAAAGGGAGGGCATAGGTATGATGGGCACTAGAAGACATGTTTGGATGTACTCAGATTACTGGTAGATAGTTCAGAGCAGAGACACCTTGAAAGGTCAGTGTCATGAACATAGCATGCTAATGATGCTAATGAGATAAACAACACCCAAGATAGGTCCTGATTTGGTGAAGCACGTCGTACTTGAAGCACCTGAGCAGTTGTATTCATTTCAGCCAGGTGACTTGTGTGCCAGCAGCCAGGCTTGTACCTCACCAGATAGAGGCTCTGAGCATTGCAGAATGACAGAACTGATGTCCTGGGCATTTATCCACGCTCTTTAAATGCAAAGATTAGTGCATCTTTTATAAATTTGCTTTCTGCTGGTGTTCATTCTCCTGCTTCCAGGCTATTCTGATTCATGACACAAGTAAAGCTTGCCCCTATATTTTTTCCAAAGGACTCCATAACTCCTTGTCCACATGTCTATATGCCATCTTAACAACCAAAAATGAACAAGTCACCTTTTGCCCCTATTGTCTCATATTCAAATGAAAAACATTGCCTGAGAAAACAGCATTAATTTTTGTTGTTGTTGGGTTTTTTCTTTTCTTTTTTTTTTTTTGCATAATAGGACATAATTCATTATTCTGCTTATGACCACTGACAACGTCCCAGAAAAATGCAAAGCTTGCTCTTTTGAGATCTTACACTGATTGTAACTTATCATGTCATTAGCCCTTTTAGCACCAGAGACATCATTCTGGTTTAGTAATCCGTTCAGAGAATTCTTCCCTACAAATATAGAAGACTGCCATCATGATGAGAAAAGTCCTTTCCCCTAAAACTGTTTACCACCCAAGAATAAATAGCAATGAAAAGAATGGCTTTCTGAGACTTACGGGATCATAATCCACTTATCAGGAAGGTATGACTACAGGCATTGTACATTAGCCACTTACCCTTTCCAGTGTCTTACAGTCATCTGAATGTCAATTAAAAAAAAAAAAAAAGAAAAAGAAGATGAAGTTATAATGCTCTATCAACAGACAGCTGCCCTAGTGGGCAGTGGGAACACAGGATGACTCGCATTGCTGAGCCGTGTGGTCACCGCCAAAGGAATGATGAGCTCACATTTCATTCCGACGCACATACGCAGTGCGGTTAGACTGCGAGACTAGAACGTCCTCGCCCAACTGACGCCCCTCGCCCTGCCTCGACACCAGATCTGGCTAGTTAACATGTCTGGAATGAGCGCGAGCCTACCTCTCAGCTGGCAAGTCCACGGGCATACTTGGATTCCCAGGTTGGAAGATTATCTCATTCAAGCACAGTTCTCCCAAAGATATATAAGCAAAGCTAGCGTGGTGGTCCCTGCAGAGCTTGCCTGAGCACTTGGGAGTTTCATCCATAGAGGAGTACAGCCTGCAAACACTGGCAAACATGATGATGATGAAGGTAGAAGAGCTGGTAGGTGCAACCTTCTTTCATTTGTTCATAATTACTTCTCTTTCTAGACTGTCATTATACCAGGCAGAGAGAGACAACCTTTGTGGATCACCAAGGTGACTGAGCAGGTTACCAGCACTGCTGTGCTCTAGGTACAAAACCTATATATACCATACTATACTGTTATATTAAACCTATTATATTCTCACTTCAACTTTTCCTTGGGAAGGGGACTCACCATTGGTATACCTACATAGTCATTTGGATTTTGCATCAGAACATAATTCACCAGGAAGTAAAGAATGACCAAAATTTAGCTGTGTATTTTCCTCTGACCTTGATTTTTATTTTTGATTTTTATTTGTTTTTTAAAGCTATTAAGTTTACAATCACACTGACTAATTCTAATCCACTGAGAGACTGGGGAGGAGGTAGCAATGCAGGGAAACCAAAGCATTTTCTTTCCACTTTTAAACCAACATTAAGCATTACTAACAGTTCCTATGCTCACTGCTGTTCATGGCGTAACAAGCTTATGAAAAATAATATCTAAACCAGACCACAAGTAATGGAACCTTTCACTGCAGAGTTCAGACTAACAATGATCAACAAACCAGGAAAACAGGAACAATCCAGTAAAACACTGGAATGTTATACAGAAACTCCTTTTTTTCACAGGTGGCTATGTTAAGATGAAACTCACATACAGCCTGACTAGTTAATGCTGTCTTAAACTCTTTGGCAAGGCCCTAACAATTTCTGTAGTGTTAAACTCTGTAACAAACACAACTTTACAAGGGTGATTGAATGGAAAGCCTGTCCAGAACACACACATTTACTGAACCACTCTCAAAATACACTGCAGCCTCCGCTAAGTTTAATGTTATCTCTTTGAACATACTTAATCAAGCATCCAAAATATTTTCTAAAGCTATGCAAAGCTGTGCTGCAGCACAGCATCACACAGCTTCAGCACAGGAACTACCTCACGCTAGTTTGCCAAGTGCTATAAATGGGGACTTTGGTACTGACAGCAATGGGTAAAATCAGCCTTGAAATTACTCAGCAACCCGATTTAACTGCATTGTATGTTTCAATAAAACTGTAATGTCCCAAGGGAGAAAGCCTCTCCTCCCACTCTAGCTGCTCAGTTCCTCTGCTCTACCCTCACAGGGTGCTGGTGCCTGGTCAGGGTGGCTGTTTGCACCAGAGCCTTTTACAGCTTTCTGATGGGTCTGACACATGCTGGCAAGTGAAAATGCAAGAAAACCCTAAACAAAATGATGCTGTTCCTTACTCAATGGCTTTTGTAAATACAGCAGCAGCTCAGTGCCAGTCAAGCAGGGAGCTACACTGAGGTGGCCTCATGGATCTTGACCCAAGCCCTGAAGGTGCCAGCAGGGGGTTGCTCTGTGGATGTGGAAGATCTGCCTGCAAGCGAGCTTGCCCCAGCTGTTCACATACACAGTTAATCCAGACACAGGCCAAATGAGATCTGCAGTCTGTCCGTCACACACTCCTAGAGCAGGACAGGAATGACATGTAATGAGCCCCTAGCTAATCCATGTTCCCAGGGGGTCCAGGCTACTGCCGCCAAGAAAATGCTGCTCATATTATATTATATGATATTATATTTAACAGGTGACTGGGAAGAAAACTGATGATAAAGAGACTGGCAGCTTCCTCCCTGAGGACTTCAAAAATGGAGAGTATGAAGCTGCTGTAAGATTAGAGAAGCAGGATGACCTAAAGACCGTCTCTGAACACCTACAGACCCGAGGAGATCTGGCTTACGAGAAGGAGAAAAAGCTAGAGGCAGAGGTAGGCTCTCGGGTTTTGTGCTTGGGTTATCATCACCCTGTATGCGCTGTCTTCAGCAGTCCATGAAGTGTTGCCTCTTTCTAAATTAGAAATACATGCACGCTGGCCTAGATAAACAAACCCCTGGGAGATCACTACCAAAGGAGGTTGGTCTAAAGCCCACTGAAGGCAGAGGCCCGCTGACTCCAGTAGCCTACAGATGCAGGCAGTAACTCTGTGAAGCAGACCCCCGGGCTCGCCTCTAAAGTCTGACCGAGACCCTGGGGGCTCCATCCCGCCCAGGGCCGCCGGCTGCTAGCTGTCGGTGAGGGGAACAATGCAGCCAGAAAGACGCCTTTGGCTTGCACACCTAATGGCTGCCACCAAAAATAACAACCCAGGAAAGGTGTAAGGGTGCTTTCTGAAGCCAGGAGCCTTGTCTATCATGACAATCGTATTTTTATGAAAACTCTGCATTGCGCTTACTAGCACGTTTTGGGGGGGAAAAAATGCAAGTGAAAGTGATACCCGTCTACAGAAAAGTATTATTTTGTATTCCTGCAGCATGACAATTCTCCCCATAGCCCTAAGAACTGATGCTTTTTTCCCAAAATGCTGTAGCCATAACGTTTTACATTATTTGGTGAATTAAGAACTAACTGGCCCAAAAATTTAAGTAATTTGGGAATGAAAAGGTTTAACTAGCAGCGAGCACAAGACTCTGTTCTGAAAAAGAAGGGTGGCAAGGTGAGCCTCAAAAATATTAGAATTAATACAGCTATTGACCTTCACCTTCAACTAGGAGATCAATACCTGCTGCAGAACTTTTTTGAGTTCCTCTATCCAAAACAACCACAGCGTCCTAAGAATTGTTTGGATTCCCAGTTGATCAGCCAACAGAATATTTTCCATTAAGTCAATGATCAAACCCCAAATGCGGAGAACAACAGAAAGAAAAGCTGGACATAACATATACATACACACTATAAGGCAGGGTCTCACCAACTTATTTACCCTTAACAATATCATGGGACAGAATGTGTTTTGAGGCACCCCTTGCTTGTGAGTCACTCTTCCGAAGCCAAGGATACCCCATGGTACCTGAGATCTTGGCCCTCAGTTAAGGCAACACATTTGTCGTTGATGTGAGCAGTGCCCCATACTCACTTCATGCCGGGATGCTTTCAGCAAGCAGGCTTGAAGAATTCTTAAGCACTTATTGATCTATCCCTTTGAGGACACTGGGGACATTTTTTGTAGTTTACCAGAATGTGACACTCACTGACTGAAATGCTAAAATTGATATAAACCTTGCACTCCACTTACGGGTATATTTGTTATCAAAGAGGATTAAGTTACAATAAATCAGTGGCTGCCTCATAAAAGTGGTTGAAGGCAAAAGGCTTGGAGGAAGTCAGTTAAAACCGCAGGGTCTTCCCAGCCCTCATAAACTGCAGGAGATTTCTTAAATTGTTGGGCCAGAAGGGATTGCAGTGCTGCTTGGACTCCTGGCCTAACACTGACCAAAAAACTCATGCTATCCCACAACATACGGCTGAAGAAAGCATTTAGGAAGAGGCACAACGGTGTAAGAAAAAGCTATAAATGATGCAGAATTTCTCATACACTTATCAACTTAATCTAATGGTCCATTAGCCCCAACTGTAAAAAAAAAAAAAAAAAAAGCACCCACCATCGTGCCGCTCTGAAGGGGAGAGGTGTTCACCCTCAGCTCTACTTGCTAGCTTCCCTCACTTGTTTCAGCTGAAGAAGAAAAAACTAGAGGAGAGATCAAAACTTGAAAGCTTGGAGGACCTTGAAAAAATTATTCAGCTGAAGAAGAAGAAGAAATACAAGAAAGTGAAAGTTCCAGTTTTAAAGGAACCCGAACCAGAAGTTATCGTAAGTTCTGTTGGGAAGTACCTTCCTCTGGGAAAGGACCGATGGGGTTTTGTGTCACTCACATTTACCTCCTGTGCATTTCTTTTCATCAGACAGGACCAGTGGACATACCCACATTCTTTAGAGCTGCATTGGAGAATAAGTTGCCAGTAATTGAAAAATACTTGTCAGACAAAGGGGATCCAAATGTCTGTGATGAGGTACGCTCTTCCTTCTTACTTCACAGCCTGCTACAGAAGAGACATTATTACAGAACAAAAATGACTTTTACCACTAGGTTTTGTAGTTTCCACACTTTTGAGGAGAAAAAACAGTGGGGGGAAGTAAGTAAATTCTGGGAGTTTGGCATATGATGTTTGCTAGTGATAACGGGGCTGCTGGGACTCTCCAAAGTGATATTACCTTAAAAGAATCTCTTTATTTCAAAGAAAGATGTTGGTGACCAGGAGACCCTGATTTTCTGCAACAGGTGGTCTTCCAATGCTAGAGATGAACAGACAAAAAATTTGTCTGCAGAACTACAAAAAAAGTGATGCTGCGAGCCCTCATACTCCATAATGCATAAGCTGCATTTGCAAAATGTAGCATAGCGTGTTGGACGGAGGAACTCAACAGGCATCATTTTAAATTTGAATGCCACACTGCAGATATTCCTCACACCTTTTGAAATACTGGGTAGGCAGCTCTCTGCTATTAGGATGCTATTAAAATTTAGCGGATTTCAGGTCTCAAAAGTATTAGCTCTTGAAAATGAATCAGCATAAAGTATGCATCTGCCATCATCCCAGGGAGGCAGAGAGGAGAGTTTTAGGAGATCTCTGTGCCATATTTGGTATCTGACTTTGCACTGTTTTAATTGACAGTACAACCGCACTGCACTGCACAGGGCATGCTCCGAAGGACATCTAGAGGTGGTGAAAAAGTTGGTGGAAGCCGGAGCCCAGCTTGAACTGAAAGACATGGTATGCTCATCAACTTCTACTTCGAAAAAATTGCTCATCATTCTGTAACTGCTGAAAGAGACACACAAGAGGAGCACTAGAAGGCCTTACAGTGTCTTTTAAGTTTATCCTTAAAATAACACTGCTGAAGTTTCAGAAGGGGGTGTCTGCCTCGCTTTGCCAAAATTGTTGCTGGAAAACACAGGAAGCGGAGGAACACATTGGCCAGTCGATTGCCACGAACAGTAAAGCTAAAGTAGGGTAAGACAGCTGAGGTCACACTACCGCGTCAGGCTGCGAGCAGGTGGTGGAGACAGCAGGGTCCCACGCGTTTATTGAGGGCCCAGCGCAACGCGTGCGTTCTCCACCAGGATTTCAAGTCTGCTCTCAGGAGAGACCTCCACTCCTCTCGAACGCCGGCTGTGAGGGCAGCTGAGCATCCACAGCTTTTGCAGCTGCTTTTTTTGCTCCTCCGCTCCCAGCTCTTCGTCCCTTTGCTTTCCCCCTCACTTAACCAGCTGTGCTCGCGGTAGCGTAGGAAACAGGAGGAGCGGCAAGCAGGGCGAGCCCTTCCAGGGGCACGGCCCCCCTCCCAGCGGAGTCGGGCAGAACGAAGCTGGTATTGGAGACGTGAAGGGCAAAACAAGAGAGGCTGCTACTAGAAACAACAGTAACAATGATCATGGATAAGTGCTTTAAGTTAAATTGCATGAAAAATGGTTTTGAATTCATTTAGAAATCTGATCAAATTGAATTAAATTATTTTTGTTTTCCCTGCCATAGCTTCAGTCTACAGCTCTGCACTGGGCGTGCCGGGGGGGAAACCTGGATGTTGTGAAATTCTTGCTGGACAAAGGAATAAACAGAAACGCAAGAGACAAGGTATGTTCTTCTGGGGCTCAGCCGCCTTTTAGAGAGGAAGGCTGACCCTTACCCAAGGGGATCATTTTCGGTGGCCGTTCTTGAGCGGTCTTCCCCGCTCTGTGCCACTGACCGCTTTCTCCCCCGCCGCTCAGCTGCTCAGCACCCCTTTGCACGTAGCTGTGAGAACGGGGCAGTACGACTGCGGGGAGCACCTCATCGCCTGCGAAGCAGACCTCAACGCCAGAGACAGAGTAAGTCCCACCAGCTTCTTGCCTGCAGCACCGAGCTGCTGTCCGCATTTATAGCTCCACTTCCCCGCAAAACCCCCCGGCATCGCGGCGGGGCCCGGCCCGGGGCTGACTCCGAGCCGTGCCTCGCGCCCGCAGGAAGGTGACACGCCAATGCACGACGCCGTCAGGCTGAACCGCTACAAAATGATCCGGCTTCTGATTCTCTACGGGGCAGATCTGACCGTAAAGAACTGCGTAAGTCATTCAAAATGCTTTACTAATTTTCCCTTCAGAGCCGTTTCACGGGTTTCGAGGCCAGAAGAGACTATTGTGAACAGACTTAATTAGATCACTGCAGAGTTAATTAAAGCAGAGCTGACACAGGGAAAGTGTAGCTTGGGGGAGGTCAGGGAGCAGCGCAAAAAGCATTACCTGTTCCAAAACCAGAACCTGTCAGGTGCAACTTAAAACACCACCACATCTTGTTTTAATTACACGTATCATGTATTAAAAAGATCTAAGCATACAGACACTTGCTGTCTGCACCGCTCCTGGGCTTCAGCCACCACCGAGAGCCTCGATGGTCTGAGAGACCTCCTTTCTGCTACACCCACAGCATCGGCTTCGATTTAAGAGGCCACCACCTGATTTTTTGCTGACAGCCACTTCACCAGCAGCAGATGTGTTGCTGGAGCTGTGTGACCACATGAAAATACCAGGCATAACAGCCCCCATTCCCCACCCCAGTCCAAGAAAATCAGCAGTGGGAGGGACGGTGATTTTACCAGTGCCAATCGATGCTTTTGATTGGCAATCAGTCAAAACTGGAGGGGGTAAGGAAGAGATCTGTCCCTGCAACCACCTGCACTCCTCCTACACTCTGCTCAAGTTCTCCAAAGCAAGGCCACTACTGGCATTATCCCTCAGCAGGGTATGAAAATGAGGAAAAACACAGCCCAAAAGGCAAAAGACCTGCTTTATCAGGCTTTGTCTGCACACAGAAGTTGCTGCTGTTTAATTTAGATGTGGTTCATAACATATCTAATTAAACCAGCCCAAACTCTTACCTGAATTCTCAGTTAAACAGAAGAGTAGCTGACTGAGGTTTCATCTAAATGCATTTCTAATCAGTTTAGACTGGATCAAAAGAAACACCAGCGTGCTCTGCTAGTCACAGTATTTGCTAACATGGCACAGACCCACTGAAACACGGGGAAGTTTCACCATGAGGCTGAACAGACCAGGACAAGGTCTGGAGAGCAAAAGGACTCTGATCGCAGAGATGGGAGTACCTCTGACCCCTGCCCCCGCATGCAGAAGGGTCTCTCATCAGACAGAGGCACTGTACAAACACTTAGGGAAGAATAAAGGACTTAGTATTCACTGGCTGAAATTAAGTCTTGCCTCCTCTGCTTATTTTAACCAGGAAGGGAAAACCCCTATGGATCTTGTTCTTCAGTGGCAGAACGGCACCAAAGAGTTATTCAACAGCCTGAAAGACAACTCCTATAAGAGCATCCATCTAAATAAGTTTTGAAGAGACAAAAACCAGACTGCTCTCTTTTCGTTGCTTTTAAATGCTTCATATGAACCTGGAGGAAAACAGCCCTGAACATAGTATATTTATTGAAGATATTTATTGTACCAGATCATTTGAAATGCCTTCACTGAAACTGCAAAACAAACATGCAGAGAAAATATTTTAAAAGGCAGATTGAGTGTTAAGATTCCACTGGTTTTAAAATGGCTTTATTTATTCCTATTTATTATTTATTTATTTTAAAAGTCATTTTTAATGATTCTCAGCATTTTTTTTTATAGTTTTAAATTCCAATGCAATCTTTGTCAGTAACATGAACCATTTTTGTCTTAGATGGCAGTATTACCAACTACATCAGCAACCTCCCTCAAGCCTTCCCATATCTCTAAATAGCTAATACTTGCAACTGTTGCCTCGTCTCTGCCAAATTCTATTAGAAAAATATGTTAAATGAGTGGTGGTATGTGGAAGAGACAGAGAGCAATGGAAGAAGGTCTACTGAGATGCCAGGTGGTTTAAAGGAACAGTTGAGTAACGGGGTTTACACATGGTTTGGTGATCGTGGTTGATAAGGAGCTCAGGGACAGAGCTCCAACCATCACGTAACCATATGGACTGCGGGAGTCACATGCAATGTTACGAAGGTGAGAGGAGACAGTGTTGGGAACGTGAACTTTTCAAAGCTGGACTACAACGAAGCCTGATGATTGAAGAACGGAAAAACAGATGATGTATATTTGTAAATTTGTACTGCTTTTTCTGTACATTTTGTACTGATTTATTTCAGATGAAATAAACAGTGGTTCTTTGTACTTGCTAGAGTGCATTATGGAGCAGTGAGCATGCACCAGGCAGTTCTCTCTCTCCTTGAAGTTCACATCTCATCTTCTGTAAAATTCATAAAGACTCAAAAAGATGTCTCAGCTGCCTAGAGCAGCCAGCCCTTGAGCTACCTTCCTGCCACTGTCAGATAAATGCTGCTTCTTGCTTTTTTCCCTTACACAGAAACACACATACAAAAGCATAAAGCCAGTACTTGCGTAGCTAGCAAGATACAAAGGTACACTTCTATTACTATTATTTTAAAATCTCAGTTTCTGAGCAAGTCAGTACTTACTGCACGTAAGACAGCTTCAGTTGTCCCAGCCAAGGAAGACGTGGAGTCCTGCTAGGAAAGAAAGGCATCTCTCCCTCTGCTTTAGCAGAGGCAGAACAAGCTTAACAGTACCACCAGCAGAGACATCGATGTCCAGTTTCACTGGGACATTACATGCCGCATTCAGTTAAAATCCTAACAGCCCATGGAGCGGCCTCCCAGTGAAACGGGCTACAGGCTCCCACAAACATTCACCAACCGGTGAAGCTGGCTTCTAGCCAGTAGACTTCATAGTCTGGCCAAAACAAAGTCCTGGGCAATGAGGCGGGGCCAGGAGCAGGCAGCAATGAATATTTGTTACTGGAGTGCCAATTTTGGAGATGAAGTGAATTTACAGAAACCCCGCAGAGAAACAAGCAGATACTCTATCTGCAACCAGCTACCCTAGACTGAAGCAACAGTTTTAGACAGATGAGACTGTTCTCACACAAGCACCATAACTGGTGAGCATCCCCTTGCCAACTGTAGGCTTTATTTGTGAACATGCTCTTCTCCATAAGAACCATGGCAAGTCTCTGCTTGCTGTCCTTCTCCGCAAGCTACTTCACTACTTGTTTCTGCACAATCACCCGGACACTGGGAGCATACCATGCAGGAAACAGAAATGACATCAGTGCTGGCTAACTCATTTTGTTTATCTTCATAACCGAGGAGCAAGTTCAATTGTTCAGGCACCAAAGGGGACAGAACAATGCTCCAGGAAATGGCGGGAAAAGAAACTTCAATCAGTTCCTGAAGTGCTGTGTCTACTTAAAGGGCAAAGATGCAGACTGTACATTTTTTAAAATCAGGTCAAACAAGTAACAAGTAGTACATCTAGCATTCAAAAGCCTCTTTCCATATGCTAGTTACCAAACAACTTCTCTCATGCTCAAGGCCGATCATCCTCTGGCCAAGGCACGATAACATATAACTCAGAAAGTTGTGCCAAACAGGCACATTTCTGCTGCTTCTTTGTTTGGTTAGAGCCTCATTTTGGAGGCAAGGCCACAAATGACAAACCACTGTATATATTACATCTCAATACCGGTAAAACAGGCTCGTATCATGAAGTCAACAAGCAAAATAAAAATATGAAGGAAAAAAAACTTCATTATTTGTTGAATGAAGCAAAAGCTGTTGTGACTTATGCCAGCATTTTAAAGAACTCTTAGCCTACTGAGAACTTCATTCTCATTCTGCTTAGTCCAGTTACCAAGAGCTCAGAGATAACCCACTGCAAGACTTCTGCAGTATTTTACCTGCTACAGCTTGCACTTCTCAGCTAGTTGTCAGATACAAATAGAGAATTGGAATATTCAGGGTAAAGCTGGCTCAAGCGTATCTTAAGAACAGTATCTTACATAATTTTTATATTGGTTTAATCAAAAGAAAAACTTCAGTCAACATTTGGAAAAGCTCTGAAAATACTGCACTGACAATAAATCTCTTATGACTGCTTTTTTGGCAGCCAGATTAGGTGTACTGAAGCAGTAACAGGAAGGAAAACAGAAAGGCAGGAGGCAGCTAAATGAAGACTCTCAGAGGCAACACCTTCAGACCAGGACATGAAAAAAGAGACATAATGCAGTAAAAGTTGTGACGTGGAGACTGCTCAGGCCTAGGTGAGACAGCTGTTACGCTGCAACTGCAGCACACCACACAGAGCACACGTTCTGTGTAACCCTGGGCTCTTCCTTCCCATCTGTGGCAACCGTCTCATGGTACTGTCTGGTTTCAAGTGCTGCAGGACAGGGATGGCCTGTGGGAAGTGGGTCTAGCAGGTTGGGTCAGTCAGTGCTACTGTGATACAAACTTATGACATCTCCTAGCAAGTGACAGATGCTGGGATCTTCTTTATAACCATTGATCACGAAACAGAAAGGAAAGCAGATTTTTTTACTGCACAATTGTTCTCTCAGGCCATTGAAGGTAAACTTTACTGACTTGTGGTTGTAAGGTTTAACACAGAGACATGTTTCAAAACCTGAGAAAGAAAGGAGCTAGACTTGAAAGACATACATTCTTGAAAACATTTTTAATAAAAAAAAAGGAGTGCACTTGTACAACAGAAAGTTTCCCTATGTAAGAAACATTGTGTCAAGTTTGCACTGACTCCAGAAGATCTAGGACAGGGTGGAGGGATGCCCTCCTGACCTTGGCCAGAAGCCCAGCAAGAGGATGACTTTCCAGATGCGGTAAACTACCATTTGGCAGTCCCATTCCTACAGCCTTCCTCACTTGAACACCAGAAGAATAATTCTTCTCCAGGCTAAATAAATCAGTGAGGAACTGAGCTGGTTGGAGGGTCAGGGAAGATTCAGCACTGTGTAAAGGTGGGATAGAGGCTCCTGGGGACAACTGGCTCAGTCCTCAAGCTTGAGTCTTAGCCTTTTTGCAGGCTGGCAGTGTTTCTTCCTCCTCAACCTTGCGAAGCTTCTTCATCGTGTACACTACCCCACAGGCACTCTTCCGAGTTTCTGGAATACACAAGCAGAAGCTGTAGTACCTCAAGTAAAATGACACTAATGCATTTAATGCATACTCACGTCAGGTGCCCACGCCCAAAGGGGCAATTCAACATGTTTAACAGCCAGCCAGTCAGCACACACAGCAGGTAAGCAACCTGCATAGGCAGGACCTGGGGATACACTGGGTTACAGAGTGGGGAAACTAAAGCAGGAAATCCGAGGGTGGGTGCAGAATTACAGCAAGCATAAGGGAAAATCGAGGTCTGCATGGGCTGAGGGGGTGCACACACAAAACCATAGGAAACCAGGTTTCATCAGTTCCATAGTCACAGAAAGCCACATTCCTGAGTGCATGTCAAAAAGCATTTCTGTATTTCTGAGCAAAACATACTGTTCTTAAAAAAAAGAAAAAATAAATCTACTTACATACCCCAAGATTCTTAAACAGACTATGCTGGCACAGCTATATTGGCAGAGGGTCCCATATACATACAAAGTAAGTGGCTTCACAGTATTCAATAATATTTACAGAACCCTCAGCATTACCACAAAATGCTACAGCGTGATATTATCAAACTCCTCATACGTTTGCCAAACAACCTAGTGAGCCCAATCCAGTTTCAGAACTATTAGTAGGAGGCTTCTCTGCAAAACCTGAAGACTTGAAGTAGACAAGACTACTTACGAATACTCCTGTTAGCAAAGAGGCTCTGTAAAAACCTTGAGAAAATATACTGACTTATTGTGGTCTAGTATTCTTTGGGGCACAGTGAATTAACATCTGTTTTTTAACTTCACAGATAAGATGAAGGTCTTGAGAAATTCCACATAAACTTGACAAAAATTCTTCCAACACACTATGTAGATGAGTAGCAGGTTGGATGATCCTGTTCATAGAAACACACTCTTGAAGAGATCAAAGGTATCTGCTGTGAATTACAGCACATTCGAGCTCCGCTTTTACTGAACCAAGAGATGCAAACCAAGTTCTACTGTGCGTTTGCAATTTAGAGCAACTCAGCTTGTTGAGAAGACAACTAGAACCTACCTATCCAACAAATCCTGGCAGAGGCAGAAATTAACAGTTAGATGTGACTAGTCAGTCACAAAGTTAACTTGCTATCAGAATAAACAACAAAACTCAATAAACACTAAGGACCAATGAATAACCATGTGAAAGGGAGGGCAGAGGAGAAATGAGGGCCACAGAGCAAAAGCAAGGGTCTAAAACGGTTGCTGGAACATAAACTGAGACATTTCTTTGCTGTACTGACACCTGGACACATAATACAATTGGAAACCCTTTGATTTCTGCAGGGGGCCAAAAGCTAAATTTCTACTTTCTTAATATTAAAATGGTCAAGTATAAAAGAAGAAAGCTACTGTGAACTTCCTCTGCTGAGAGCACAAGGAAGTTTCATTTCACCAAAACACTTCAAGCCATGGTACACTATATGAAACATTTCCTTCTAAGCAGCAAGCACTCAGGACTTTAGATTTTGCATCAAGTCTGAAATGGTCCACACTGAAAAGTGAGTCAGAAATAGATCACATAATGAAGCATCAGAAAGATTGCTCCTGTATTCATACAGTGAGAGCGTAAATGCAAGAAAATCGGGATGCATGTGTTCTGAAGTCAGTGACATAGCCTCTGCTACTGTCACGGAGATCAGCATTCAACCCCTTCTGAAACAAGTGATATTTCCACAATGCAGCAAAACAGGCAGATCTGTATTTTGGCTAAACAGCTTATGAGTCTTCCTAATGTGGTTAAGAGAGTACTCCAGTACAGACAGCACCACCATTTCAGCCACTGACTTGCTAGCGTGTCAGCAAGGGAAAATAAAACACCCTTGTTGCACAAGTTCCTTTTCATGCATTAAACAAGAGAGGTAAAACCCCAAGCTGACTTCGTTTCTAAGGTCTCAGACCTTTTGGAAAACATGCACTGACGTTAACTTAGCTTAACAAACGCAGTATTAACTTAAACAAGCTTGCATGTGCTTTTCACTTACCTCCATGAAGTATGGTGGCTCTGCAGTTGGTAGACACGGCTGCCTTGGCTTCACTTTCTGACAGGCCAAACAGCAAACCTCTGCCACTTTTGTTTAGGATCAAAATGCAAAGAAAGGAACAAAAAGAACAGGGAAGTCTGTCTGTATGACAGGTTTGCTTACTCCACAAATAAGTGGGAATTAGCAATGCTGGAACTCAAAGTGACATTTTGCAGAAGGTTACCCAGAGGCAGAGACCTGAGGCACCCAATTCTCTTGGCAGCAGTTCCCCAGGAGCCCTCCTGGAAGGCTCCTGTCAATGTTGTTTTTTTCCAGATAAGCAGCTGTCATTTTGGAAACAAAACTCTGTCAACATATGAACATTTTATACGTATAATCAAGTAAAAAGCTACCCCTCTGACAAAAATTCAGCTTTGTGGGAAAGGGCACTGTCTGACACAAAAACATTATGTTGAAAAATTCCCAGCCACCTTGAATAGGGATGACACTAAATTAGGTATGTTAATTTGGGTTGAGCCTCACTGCTCTTTTTTTAAGAGGGAAGGAAACGTTATGCGTAAAATCCTTCCAGCCCGCACACCCTCCCACACGGTTCTCACGATTCAGAGCACACGCCTCCCCTTTGAGGGACAGTCCAGATACATGCCTGGGGGCAGGGAGGAGTGAAAATGCATTTGAATTCCTAAAAGAAGGGGAGAAAAGATACTCTCCATTGAGAACACAATCCCTTATTTAACAGTACATATGAAACTAAGGACTGAAAAAGTAAGAGCAGAAGTAACCAGTAGTCAGGTAGGAACTTTCTCAATACAAACATGATTTTATAGCTTCTTCTACCGAAGATTTGGCACCTTAGAGATCGTAAGTAATAATTTCTGGTTTGGTCCACAGTGCCCATTGATTTTTAAGGTTTTTATTCAAAGACCTATGATTATGTTTTTTATTCATTTCTCCACTTACACCCAAACCAAATATCAATGCATATCACAACACAAAACCTATCTATAGCTGTACTCAGACATTACTATTTACAGTGACTGTTCATGCCACTCCATGACCAAGATCTGTTGCTCCTTCCACACCCACTCAGAGCCCTGATTCACTGAATTAGTCACCAACAAGCACCACTGTGTAAAGTTCAAGGAGGGTAAAGGATGGAAAAATTTCAAAACCAAGTTGAACTTTCACGTGCTACTATTAATGGCTGTCTTTGACTTGGAAGAAGGATACAGATTAGCCACGTCGTAAGGACCTCGTAGTTCTAAAGGCTAGAACAAAACAAAGAAGGTTGGATATGTGCATGTTTTCTCCTATAGGCTGGCAGAGTGTGAGCATGCAGGACAGGGCTATTTGGAGAAGCAGTCAGCCAGGAAGGCAAGATTTAATGCTACATAATAGCAAGCTGCTGAACATGCACTAGAAAAAAAATCAAGAAAAGACTATTATTTTGGAAAACAGAGTTCCTATCTGGGAAAAAACTGTCATGGAAAATACCATAGCAGCAAAAAAACAAAGCAAAACAAACAAACAAACAAAAACCACAATTTGTTGGTAAAACAGATTAAAAACATACAAGATGGCAATCATATTTAAAATTAATTATATATACTAAACATACAAAAATTGTAAAGTTGTATTTTCAGCTGCAGATAAATCCTCAAATTGTTCTGACTTTAACAAAAAGGCAGGAGTTACCTTTTCAGCTGCACTGGATATAACGATGTTCTGAAAAACAAAAGAAAACAAATATTCATCTGTCAGACTATTAAGAAATGGAAAATCTGCAAGCAGCAAAGACTTCAGGAGCATTAGCTAAGTTCAGGCTGACAGCCCAATTAACTCTAAGAGCGTCGGACGCCCCCAGATGAAGTGAACTCTAGCCAGGTATGGATATTAGTTTGGGGAAATGAATAAACCCCAGCTATCTCCCCAACCCCTACAGAGAGGGGGCCACAGGGACAAGCCCTCCTTTGTAGTTATAAACCTCCCACTGAGAGATCTGAGCTGAATAATCACTGCACCTTTTAGAGGGATACGCTAAGCAGTATAAATCTTAGTGATGATATTAAGCAAGTATACATGAACCTGTATCTTATAGCAGACTTTAAAGGGACTTTATGGGTAAAGAGGAAATGCAGAGTTGCACATGCTGTTATGAAGTGCTCCCTTTATCTACAGTACCTGAAGCATACATGGAGCCATGTGTCCTTATTGCCCCTCAAGAGCAATCAGGCACAGGACATCTGCTGAGCATTATACTGAGGGAGACATGCATGGCTATGCACAAATGACACAACTCAACCTCAGCTGTAACACGAACAGACTTAGAAGAGAAGCCCAGGATCCCACAGAAGCAGCTTATCGATCGTGGCCTTAGACAGTTCGATACTCCGTAATTTTCAGCCTACTCTCTGTGTTGCAGTACAACCCAACCCATTCAAACTGGCCTTCATCAAACTCACACAGGTGGAGGAAACCAGTCTGCAGCCAGGCAATGGCAGCCGATTCATGCCACACACCAATCTTCCTCAACACTTGCAGCCCCATGAAAATCACCAGGCAAAAAAAATGCCCTCCTTCCTTCTCTCCCAAAGGTTTTCTACAGGACAGGTACGTGACTGCTCAGGGGCCGGAAGATACCACAGCTCAGCTGCCAATGCTCTTCTAACGTTAAACCTCCAAGGATACTCACCCAGGGGAAGACTATTTTGCTCAGGTGGAAACTTTTGCAGCAGCAAAAAATTCCTTGCACCTTTTCTTATACCAACTAAAAGGCTTTGGGAATTCCTGCTTGAGTGGGTAGGAATGAGAATTGGTACTGAGGCAGCAAAAGACTTTCCCTCTCTGACATCAGTACCACCAACACATCACACCACCTCTGGGTACAAGGTGGGGCATTTGATCCCTTCCCCGCACTACTTTGCTTGTCCTGCTGCCTCCCCAGCACAAAGAGCAGGACAGACACTGGAAGAAAATGCTTTGTGCACAGCTGGAACTCAAACTGTAGAAGAGCTATTTGTATGGAAATGACTGCACTGCTCACATTGTGCCCAAGGTTTCCTTGTGTGCCAAGGAGGAAAGGACCGGACAGACAACTCTGCCTGAGCATAAGGAAAGCCAGAAGCAGAAATAATACACACATCAAAGCAACTTAACAGCACTGAGCCTAGGACATTTCCTTCTGCATAGCTCACCTTTAAAATGACTGTACTACAGATCCCAAGGGTGCTTTTGAGCTTCAGTGGTGCTGACTGCAAGAGTACACTGGGAAAATTTAAGTCTGCTGCTCTGAGCTGTAACAACCAATTCCCATCTTCCAGACTCAGAAAAGCTCCCAGAGCCGCTGTGCCACCCTGAACCCATCCCTGCAGGATTGTGGTTCGCTGCTGCATATTGGAGAAGTGCTCTGGCTGATTCAAAGGCAACTGGCTTCCAGTTAGGGGTTGGGTAAGAAGGGAGAAGGAGACAAGAGCAGACAAGAAAAGTAATGCTAGCAAATGAAAGAGAAGCAGGCAAAGGCAAATCCAAGGGAAGGGCTACAAGGAAGAACTCAAAGGTGAAACATTACCTCCTCAGGTAAAGGCAAAAGTAGAAAGTAGTAGTTCAGCACACTGCTTTGGGTGCAGTATCCACACTCAGTTACCAAAGCACAGGAGGTGAAGGACTGTGGTTGTATATACCTTCTGTCTGGCAAGGCAAGCGAGTCCTTCCCTCATTCCCTGCACATTTTAACATGTTTCAGGGACTCCATTCAAGGCCACCTTCCTGGCCAGTAAGTTTCTGGAAGCTTCTCTGTGCATAGTAGTATTTTCCTCTGTAGTATAACAGAGGAAAAACAAAAGGATCCAAAAGTTACTACAAGCTCAATAACTGTAGGTTCCACAAGGTGACAGTGGTGTGCCAGGCACCAATGCAAGCAGCCTATGGAGCAGCCTCACCACACCTTGGTAAAAAAAAGACCTCTACATAACTGACAAACTGCCAGCAAGGGCATCTCTGCTGGCCCACCAGGTAAAAAATAAAGGCAAAAAATGAAGACAAACTAGCAGTCCATTCCTAGCTCTTCCAGTGGCTAACAACAAATTGTCGTGTCTGGCTCCAGCCAACTTGCCTTCCAGGCACAAATGACATACTAGATTGACAGCTGCAGAAAGAAAGGGCACTTGTGCACAGACCAAATGCCTCACTCGTTCTGTTTGTGATGCTAACTCAACTGGTGCTATACAAATCAACAACCGTGTGAGAACCACATCTTTAACTGCACAGAGGAAAGAGGAGCACTGCCAAAAAGGAATCCCACAGGAAAGGCTGTTTGTGTGCATGAACCTTATCTCAAGTCAGTATTCTGTGCGATTAACTCCCAGAGCTGGGCTTCTCAGGAAGGGCCATGTGAGTACTCACTTTGTTCTGTAGCACCAAGGGAATTCATCTGTTTGCCCTACAAAATAGGCCACCGTCCCTAAGGGGCACTGCAGTAATGATGGATCTGCTTTTAACTGGCCTTCCAAGCTCTATAACCTGCTTCAAACTACATCTGCAGCGTAATGTCAGTCTTGGTTACTCTGTACTAGCTAAGTACAGCAAGGGCCTTTTCCAGTAACGGTGGTGGGTGCTGCAATCTCTTTTAACTTGGATAGGTATTATGATATGCATCTCTGTTAAAAGCACATGGCCTGAGAGGACTCAAATGGCAGGCAGCTTAGTCTGGTGGCCTGGGAGGAGGTGAGGTATGAAAGCAATGGAGTACAGGCATCTCAGCTGCAAGGATTACTTCTTCCCTTGGTTTCAGTAGCAGGGAAGAATGCAGTTGATCTGACTGCAGCAAAGCCCTGGCTTACAGCCAGCAAGCCATTGGGTCTGTTTTGTACATTGTGGATTTCCTAACAGTTTAACAAAACAAGATTTCCACCTTCTTATTTTTTTCCACCATAATCAAGGTATACTCTCAAAAAAGAGCTTTTGGTCAATCAGAAATTTGAAGCTGGGGATTTTAAAGAGATGCATGGATTTCAGTTCTAGTGCAAACCTGAGATCTACTTTTTCCCTTTTGTTCTGGGTATTACATACCATAACAACAGACAGGTTGTTCTGAAAACAGAACCTAGCAGCTTGACAAGTTAAGAAGAAAGTGTGCAGTGGTGCATGGCTGGAAGTATCTGGGGCCAGAATAATTATCCTTGTATTAGCAGGCAAAGATTCAGTCACAGCTTCAGAAACCCCAGCATCAAACTCATTTAAAATGGACTCGGTCTGTACAACTCCGGAAGAATTTGAACTGAATTAATTAGCTTGCTTTCACCTACCTTTCCTTTGCAGATCTGCATCAGGCTGATCGCATTTGAAATTGTGTATCTTCTCATTGTGGAGTCTTTGATGGCAGGCGTGTAAAGAAGTTCAAAGTAAATGCCTCGATCTATTGCCTTCACATGAAAGAAAGTGATCAAAAATCAAAAGGAGAGAAGCAAAACAATCTAACAACTGCTGTCTATTATTGATGCAGCTTATTCTCAGTTTAACTGTGTTGTGAAAAAAATGAAGGAGGAATTGTTCCAGCAAGAACACAGCACTGCATGAAACGTGGGGGGAAAAAAGTTTCACTGTACACCAGGTATGTGTACTTGAATCCTAGGAGGACACAAAAATGAGGTTTAACAAACAAAGAAATACCATTTACTTATTAGTTGTAATTGGCTTTCCACTGTCAAAGAGAGGACGAGGCAGGTAACCACTGCTGATCAACAGCCTGGAAATTTTCAGGACCCTCCTGCTTTAGACTCACTGCCTGCGATACGGAAGAACATCGCTTCCCACAGTAACCATGTCTTGTAGATGAGGAATTTGTCCTTGCCTAAAAGCAGCAATGAGGTCCTGTCTCTCCTGTCTCTCTGCATACTGTGGTATTTGTGACAATTTAAAAAAAAACAATGGGTCACAGGAGAGTTTCCAAATACCAATACGTAGTGCATTTTCAGTTGCTTTAAAATCCTTTGCTCTCTGTCAAAGTACCTCTCAAAATCCTTGTTATTCGTTTTCGCAAACACACAAAGAAACAGTAAGCAACCTGCTATAGGATACACAGTGAGTTAGTGATAAAGACAATTCAAAGCTAGGAGTTCCTCATTCCTTGGCCTATAACACATTCGCCTGAAATGTTGCTCTGTGCTTTATACTCATATTATTAAAAAATGCTGCAATGATAACACTGTAAGAGTCCAGTAATTGAACAGAGATGGAATTAATCCAGGCATAACCTATGCATGCAAGCAGAACAGAAGCTACGTACACATCAAATGTTTTATACAGAGCTGGTTCAACATCTGCAAACAAGAAGAAAAGCCTGAATTTATCAAAATCAAAATAGGTGATGGCAATACACCAATTTCAAGGCAAGCAGACTTTTAACCTCATCCCCACCACTCCAGCTGCCTGCCAGTCTGCCTGTCTGGCATCACAACAACCAAAACTGACTGCCCCAGGATGCACAAAACCAGTCTGACAGGCAAACTGTCTTGAAGCCGGGAGCGTGGAAGCTGAGAAGTAGCTTGTAAGGAAATATCTCCAAATACAGGGCTCCAAGAGCCACCCAGCTCATCACCTGGGTCAGCTGCTACAGTTTTAGGCAGCTAGGGTACTTTCAAACAACGTTTCATAGAACATTTTTAATCCAAATGGAATATTGAAATTCCCAGTTTGTGGTAAATTCCAAACTGCCTCTTTCGTTCTGTTTCAGGATTAACTCTAGTTTATTGTTTATTTTTATTCGAGGTCAAGCTTTCTCTAGAAGACAGAAGTAGGATTTCTAGCGAGTTCCAGCTTTAAACTTTAAAGCACTAAGGACATCAGCCAAGAATGCCCAAGTGGAACAAACCTTGACATATACTCAGAGAAAAAAAACCTAGTTCATCTAACTGCATATTCAGGTTAAGTTTTCTGGCAAACCACCTACAATAGGCAAAACCGTATTAACAAAATATTTGGTACATGCTGACAGTTAACTTGCATCCCACAGCAGATATTTAGCAATCCCACATTTGGTTTATTTGCCAAGACATTCCTTTGTCTAAGTATGGATTCAATACAGTTGTCCTCCAAATAACTGACACAACATCCTTCTCCGAAATTAACACCATCATTCACATCCTCCTCTCTTTTCAATCATACGACTATTCATGAATTCTGACACAGCTGTATTCCGACACTTTTGGTTTGGGAGGTAGCTTGGTCAGCAACCACACCACATCTCACTGGTTAGCACAGCAGTAGCCTTAAGGTTCTCTTTCCATTCCTGGGGAACACCATTTCTGCCTTCATAAGTGGAAGACAAAGGAGAAAGAACACATATCCTTGTGCATTAAATGCTGCAGTGGAAGCCTTGAAGTGAAGGACATCTAAAACAATACCATACATTACGAAAGAAAACAAAAAGAACCACTTGGATAGGAATGGTGGGAGGGAAATTGTAGGGAATTCAACTCAGACTGACATTAAATACAGAATTTAATAACAACAAAACAATTTAGATGTAATTTTACCATATTCACAGGGGGCCTTCGGAAGTAGAATGGCAGCTTTTCTGTTACATTTATGCATACCAGATCCACATCTAGAGTTGTGCAAGCAATCTACAGCAAAGAAATAGGAGCAGATTATTACATACGTCAAAAAAAGTGTAACTAACTTTAGGTGCACTGATACTCTCCTTAATTTCTTAATGCAACAAATGTCTCTCCATGGGGAGTTCAGTTTTAAAATGAAGAAGTACTATACCTTGTAGGTTTGACAATAAAACAGCAGGGCCGCAGGTGCAAAGCTTGAGCATTTGGGGCTAAAAACCCAAGCCTTCTCTGACTTACAGAACTGCTTTTCCACTAAAACAATGACCACCCAAAGGCAAGACTTACTACGTTGTTCTTATCTGACATAGGACACGCAGAAGCAATGCTGGCTTTGGCAAAAGAACTCATAGCTAATGAAGGACAATCCCTGTTTACAAAAGGGAACAGCCCAGGAACAGCCCCAGTGTAGCAGCTGTTTAAGTATTATTACCATTTCTTATTACTAGCTATTTATTATTGCTGGCTGAATATGAGCCAGCAGTGTGCTCAGGTGGCCAAGAAAGCCAACAGCATCCTGGCTTGGATCATAAATAGTGTGGGCAGCAGGACTAGGGAAGTGATCGTCCGCCTGTACTCTGCTCTGGTGAGGCCCCACCTCGAATCCTGTGTTCAGTTTTGGGCCCCTCACTACAAGAAGGACATGGAGGTGCTGGAGCGTGTCCAAAGGGCAATGAAGCTGGTGAGGGGTCTGGAGAACAAGTCTGATGAGGAGCGGCTGAGGGGGCTGGGGTTGTTTAGCCTGGAGAAAAGGAGGCTCAGGGGACACCTTATCGCTTTATACAACTGCCTTAAAGGAGGCTGCAGCAAGGTGGGGATCGGTCTCTTCTCCCAAGCAACAAGCGATAAGACAAGAGGAAATGGCCTCAGGCTACGCCAGGGGAGGTTTAGGTTGGATATTAGGAAAAATTTCTTCACTGAAAGGGTTGTGAAGCATAGGAGCAGGGTGCCCAGAGAAGTAGTTGAGTCACCATCCCTGGAGGTACTCAAAAGACACAGAGATGTGGTGCTTAGGGACATGGTTTAGTGGTAGACTTGGCAGTGGTAGGTTAATGGTTGGACCAGATGATCTTAGAGGTCTTTTTCAACGTAAACGATTCTATCAGCAACAACCAAGAAGAGACTGAAACAGAAGCAGAACTGTAGACAGTGATGGGCGCTGCCACATGCCCAGTACTGGGTCCAATCCACGGTGCCTCACCTTCCAGGCTGGGTAGGAAAGATACAACCCTTTCTGAAAACCAAGTCTCTGGAGAAGGCTCAAGATGGCACCCGAGGTCAGAGTTTAAAAGCTTTGCTTTGAACTCGCAACACAGTTTATACCCTGTATTAATAGAGGGAAGGAATGAACAAAGCGTGGAGAATATCCATACTGACACACAGAAAATTAAGTGGACATAAAAGGGAGCCCTTGATTTACATATAATCTCATGCACACAAGATCTGTAGGAATTATATATGCTTACCATATAAAGATGATTACACAGGACCAGATTAATGTCTGTAAGCAGTGTTGTAACAAAGAAGATAAAGTGTGCTGAAGACGTTCAAAAGGAATTTTCTTTGTGTTGGGGAACACGGCATTCAGAAACTTGCCAGCAACTGCTCCAAACACACCTGGGCCAGGTGCCAGCCATTCATCCCTCCTCGCAGCAGCATGAAAGCACTAGGGCTACAGGGCTGGGCTGCAGGGTGGCTGCACTCTGCTCTAACGCAGGGCTTGCCACAACTCTGTAAACTCGTCTTTTACCAGTTTGTTCACATGAAATTTGGATGGAGCTGACAGCAGAGGCCCAGCTTTAGGAATGTTTCTTAGCTGTTGATATCACTCCTTTCTAGAGAAGAGAACTGCACCACACTTCTAGGCAACTCAAGGATCCTGCAAACCACAAGGTTTTTGGTGCTAAACTGTCTCTACTAGGCCACTCAAACTAAACTCCACCTTCATGCCCTACCTTTATCAACTCTGTTAGGCGGGACATGGGTTGAGTCTACAACAAATGCAAGTTTAAAATGCAACTTCAGCCCTACTGTTGCCTGTTTTAATCTCTTTCTTATGTGCGGTACAAACTACCATCTAGAGCCGTGATTTATAGGAACATGCACAAAGCAAATAGCCCTGAATCATGTCCTAGAGAACACGTCAATTAGGCCATAGGAAATTCAGGAAGAGAGAAAGCCAAAAAATGAAGGAAAATGAAGAATATACACCAGAAGCAGGCAAGCCCTGTGTGATGAGAAAACAAGCCCTCCTAATTAGCTCCAGAAATACTGGAAAACTCTTTTCCATTTTGCAAAATTAAGCACAGTGGGAAAGGGAGTGACCCAAATGCCAGGATATCTACAGGATTCCACTGACAAGAACACATCAGAAAAAACCACCGAGGAAAGACAAAATAAAGAGTCATATTTCCTCATAAGGAGGAATTCCTGAACTGCACGGAAAGTTGGAGAGAAGATTTCTCCAAACACTCCAATGTTCAGCCCAGCTCTGGCTCCTGGACAAGTCACACACATAGGCAGGTTAAGGTTACCCAGCCTGCTAAAAGGATCTGAAGTGGAAAAACTTCATACAGAAAACACTGTGCAGCAGTTGCACAGCCCAGAGCCTGCCTGGCCGCACTGCAGGCAAGAGCCCCATCTGCTGGGAAACTGCAGACAGCCAAAAATAAATTTGCCAGTGCTTGAACAGCCTGAAGATAGCCAGGTTTGCTTTGGCAAACATTTTACGAATAAACATTGAAATTTGGCATTGCAGTACATCCTCAGACTTACATAAGCAAGATTTTGTAGATATTGGCGATTTGCTAACTGCCTACAAACAGCAGGCAGAACTAATATGAATAAAATAGCAAACTTAGAAAGAAAAAATTTTACAAAGCAACAGGCCAGACCTTAACACTGGCACGGAGTGGGCATTCCAGTTGCAGCCCAAAACAATCCTCTTTGGGAGCCTTAAAGAAGGAACAGGTTCTACAATTATCTTGGCAAACACAGCTTCCTCATACCCCTGAGGACACGCATTACTCGTAGAATTTAAGCACATCTTTCAGTACACATCACTGCCCCTCTCAGTCACAGGAAAGCTTGTGATGAGAAGGCACAGACTATTTTTAGGCCATGCTAAAATTAAAGTATGTCTCCAACGGTTGTGTATGTCTTACAAACACATGAAAAATTCTGTTCTGTGGAGAATAAACTAAGTGCCAAATTGTTGGTGAGAAAGATGATGCTCTTGAGGTAATGCAAAGTTACCAAATTTTAAAATACAATTTGCGGTGCAAGACCCACTCTAGAAAGCTTTATCCTAAACAGTGAAGGACCCGAGTCATAAGAGCCATACGTATATACTGAGACTCCATGTGCCAGATGCTCCCTGTTGATACCTCCACAAAATTGACAGAACTCTCCACTGACACTTAGAAAACTTGAAGCTTTAAACAAAAGACAAATATACAAATCTGCTCGGAACATGAGCACGTAAGGATGAAGTCCTTCACCTCATGCAGTCTGAAAGAAACATGCTTGGGTCTCCTCCCCACTTCAAGAGCATCATGAGCATGACAGAAATTAAGATGGTTTCATGGACAACCCTGCTTCCTTCCTACCATGCTGTCTGTCACCCGGGAGACTGCCAGCTTGAATAGTTCCTTTCTGCACTGGGCCTGCCCAGAGCACAGGTACTCTCTGTGTGCTGGCAAAACTACCTGTGGGGCTGAATGCTCAGAGCAGGAAAGCAGGTCTGCCGGCAAAATAACTTGGTAAAATCTACAGTTACCTTTCAACCAAAGATGCATTCTTCAAACCAATCTGAGCAAGCAGCTGCACCAGTGGAGCAGACAGGGACTTGCAGAAATGCATGGCTGAAGGCAGGCAATACGCCAGCCTAAACACTGCTGCAGCTGGATGTCCAACTGCAGCAGCAGAACTCATGATACATGGGAAAACAAAAAATACCCACCCTTAATGACAGCCCCTGCCATTCCTTGGAAGCCTCACAGCATGCTCCCGCTGCTCACCTTTAACTACCATCAGGCACTTGTTTAAATTCCTTGATAAATTGAGCTCACTTGAGAAGTGAGATCAATGAGAAGCTTCTCCTTGCTCTTCCCTGCCAGTCTACCTCATTCAAGTCATTAGGTGTGAACCTTAATTTTACATCGTTGCCAGAGCTCAAAAGAAAAAGATGGAGAGTGGTGATCAAAAGTCTGTTAAGCTATTCAACTCCTGCACACCCCCAAGAGTCCCAAAGTCTTGCAAGGGGAAAAAAAATCAGTTGGAAATGTTTCATTAAGCTGTCACTGTTACAATTAATGCTTGAATTCTTCTGCTGAAAGATTCTTTAAAGTTCACCTACTTATACAGCCTCTTGCTTCACACTTTACATTAACGAGTTTTCAAAAAAGGACAGAAAATAATTTAGAAAAATCAAACAGGAGAATACAATTTTAATGTGTTAAAATAGGTACTCAGCAGTACTAGGAAGTAGCTTTAACCTACCTGAAAAAACAGACTCAGCTTCATACTGACAATCTCTCTTTGAAAGTAAATTCTGGCATTCCTCCAAAGAGATTCACATTTGCTTTTGGTGTCCCGGTGCCTTCTTCAAACTGCACACCTGCTAGCTGCCTTCCAAGGGTAACAAAGATGGGTCGCTTTTACCAACCCTTCCAATTCAGAGTTAATGATATGATTTAGGAGCTTGCAATGGGTCAGATGTGTCACTATTTTGTTTTTTGTAAGAAAAACATTTTGACAAAAAGTTGACATGCTTTCAGGTGCTCAACTCAATGAGATCACTCACATTGGCTGTTCCCAAGTATCCTGAGAATTGTTTAATTAAAAATATGAGATAGTGAGATAATGAGCACCTATCACCACACAAGTTGAGCTGAGATCATTCTGGCTTGGACAGTGTTTTAAAACTAGTAATTGTTCTGACAGGAAGGGTCTATTCAAGATGGATAAAATAAGACAATACGATGCTTGGTGCCATTAGCAACAGCTGAAGAATTACTGCACATAATTGTGTTTACGTATCCACTCTCAACAGCAAATGTCTCCTTCAGTCAAACACCAGAACCGAACTAAATCAGTTCATAGTTAAACATACTTGCAACACCATTTTTTTTTTTTTTAAAGATCACAGAAGTGATGTGTATTTTTTTCTTCAAAATATTTGCATTTCTAGTAATGTAAACCAATGTGAAAAAAAAACAGTCTTGGGCTAATGTCACAAATAAGTCCTAACTAAGGTTTTGAAAATTATTCACATTAACTATTTTATCTCACTGGCATACTCTGAGCACTTCCACGACTATAAACCCCAGTATCTGTTTAGTAACACTGATACAGCAACACCTTCAAAGATTCCCAAATGTTGTGGAGGCAGTTTTCAGTTGGAAGTTTTCTCCAAACTGCCAGGATAAAATATGGGTGAGAAAATGACAGTTTGCCCTTCGTGTATTTCCCCAAGGCTGCTCTACTTCCGGTACAGCTTCAGTGCTCTTTTTGGCAGGCAAAGTAACAAACATATCACAGAGACAAAGAAGTGAAGCTTTTCTCACTCAGCTTGAGCGTTCAAAACACTCAAACATTGAAAACAAAACCAAAAATCCCAGTCTGGCAATGGAGCAAGGGTTGGTATGTTTAATCAGTCATATTTACTTTAGGAAATTTTATTTTATTTGTTCTTGAGATGCTCTGACAACCAGAACTAGCTCTGTGTCCCACTATCTCTTGCTCTTCTTTTAATTTAAAACAAAGTAATAAAAAGAAAAGTTAAAGAGATTAGCTTCTCACTTGGAAGAACTTCCAAGAGAAGACCCAAGACTAAAACAAAGAAGGTAAGTCTCAGAGAACCACTCTAATTCTCCTTTTAAGTTCTCCCACTTTCCCGGGCATTTCAGAGACCAGAAACTATTAGCACTAACAGAAGACAGCAAACGTGTTTTGTGCAATCTGTCAAGAGTCTTGGAAGTCAAACAGTTCAAGAAAGAAGTTTTCCACATGATTACAATATTTAAATAAATAAAAATAAAGGATGTTCTCTCTCCTCATTACCAGTATCAGTACAAGACAGACAAACGAAATCACGGAGCAAGGGCACACAAGTCCACTGACTAGGCAGATGTTTCAGACTTTAACTAGTCATGCCAAGGCCCTTTACCCTCCTGCAACTTCTCCCAGTCTTTCAGTCTGTCCACTGACTAGGGAGCCTGTGCTGTTTAGTTAACCCAATGACATGCCTACGTAAAATGGGAAACAAAATCAAAACAAAGCATACACTCAAACTAGTCCAAAGCACTGTAAGTTGTTTTAGAACTGGCATTAACAATCAGATTGTACTTACGTGGAACAGTTTTTCAGTCTTTGGAAATACTGCTATGATGTCGTATAACCTTATATTTGTAGATGTTGATCTCTACAAAAGGAGGAAACAATCACTACTTTGACCTCTGGCAGATGACAAAGCTATACATAATGATTATGACCAAAATAGTAAGAAAATCCCTTTTCCATTTTCAAGTACTAAAACAAAGCCAATAATCATCTAATCACATGGCAGGTCTCTGCTGCAAGCAATTCTCTGAAGTCATTTTGGGGCTTGTCCCATCTACCTAGTCAGGCACTTACATACAGCTTTCCCCTCAATAACGCAGCACCACAGACACAGGGCTTGCTCATGGTATTCTAGTGTACCGGTGGAAGTCCAGAAATCAAAGAAAACAACCAAGAAACAGAACTGCTGTCCCATATTGAAAAATGATCAACACATCTGCATCCAGTTTTGTAAGTCTGTATCCCTTCAGAATCGCTTTAGTTTCTAAAGATGTGATCTGAGATATCAGTACTGAGTTCCCTATGAAATCCATTAAGCTTTCCCCTACACAATTTCCAAAGTTTCATCCTTTTATTGAGAAAAGGAAATAAAAATTGGAAAATTGATATACTGAACATACTTACCAAGAGATTACAGTGGGAAGGATCGGAAACAACAAGTGTCAGCCGGGTTAAAACTTTAAGCCGTTTAGATGTCCCCTGTGAAGGAAAAATAATACAAGAATTAAAAAGCTCCAAAGCAAAAATTTGTGCTGATTTTCACCCTGTCCCTATAAAAAGAAAATGGTGCCTTGCTCAAATTCTTGCCTATACTAATTTTCTAAAAGCCTGTAGTTACACTTCCCTAATTTTATTGTTTTAAATTGATCTGCTGGGTATTATACTTGCCCTTCAAAAAGAATGACTTAGTGTGTTTCTCTGAGAAAATAGAAATTTTTTTTGACTCTGAGGTCAACAGAAAGGAGGAAAAAAAAAATGACAGGAAAAAAAAGGGATATCATGCAGAAAACAGAGCATGTTTTATTAATACTGCTATGTATGGTTTCCCAAGCAGGCCACAACTGCAAGCAAAAGCATTTCCTGAATTAACATACGTCAGTGAATCAAAATACAGACTTGGTTCATTAAAATCTTCTTCCATCAAAATCAGGAAGTAATTTCCAAAATTCAGGCTAAAATTTAAGAATTACACTGTAATTATTCAACTACAACATGATTCAAAATTCACACAGAGCTATTTTTTTTAATAATTTCTAAAATACAGAATAGAGCTTCCTTTAATGTGAGTGTATCATTCTTCCAATGCTGGGAGTTTTAGGAATCAAGCAATGGACAAATTTCTTATTTTTAGTCAACATGTAATATGCAAAATCTCACATATAAACACACAAAGGAAAAAGTGTAACTCAATAATAATGCATAGATGGAACGTAACTAAACATACTTGTACAATTGGCAAAGATGGAAACAACTCTGACGGAGAAATCGGCTTGACAATTTCCTTAAAAGAGAACAAAATGAAGTTATTCAAAATATAATAGGTTGTTTAGAATGTAAACAAAAGATGTGTTCCAATTCTAAAAATAAATTTACCAGACTAACAAAACTATTTCATGGGAACAATTCATGGATCATATTAAAAGTTAACCGCAGTGCAACAATACTAAATTATAAAATGAGAGTTCTGTTACAAATGAATGCATTTGTATTTACGTCCAAATGAGCATTCTAAAGACAAAGGTATTTGGGGGTACACAGATTTACAAGAGAAAACAGACTAAGAACAAACAAGCCCAACAGAAATTACCTGTTTCTTTTCTTTAAAATCGATGACATGGTTAAGAGCAACTGCAGAATATCCCACTAAAAAAAGTAAACACATGGTAAGACTGCTTTGTCTGGTAAACTAACGGAAGCAAATCCAAACAGAAAGCTGTCAAACACCCTACTTAAATATCTCAAAATTAAGAATGATGTGCATATTTACCTTTCATATTGAATTTTTCTGACGATTAACTCACCAAAACAGTGTCTTAAAGTACAAAATTCCACTTGCCTTTTAATGCACCCCAGTCATGACAACACTTAATGGCAGAGCTTTACGATCACAAATGATTACTTGAGCAGGGATTGTTTGCATGGTCAGCACTGGAGTACATATAGGAAATGAATAGTTAAGTAATGCACTGGGCTTGCAAGTAAATTAGGTAGGCTAAGATGTCACTAGGAACCTGGGCTAGGAGTGGTTTAAGCCAAAGGCTCTCCAGATCCTGGTTCTGCGCATCCACACAGCTGCCTGCACACTGGGCTGCATGCCACACAGCCGAACAAGCTCAGGACACTGAAAAAGTAAAAATACATCCCTGATGTTTTAGTGAAGCCATGGTGCACGAACATCAAAGGTGCTGAACTAATCCCATGTACACTCTGCCCCAGTATGCACCCAGGGCTTCTCTAAGGGAGGGGGCTGATCGATGGCCATTACCCTCTATTTACAGGCTGTTTCCCACTAGGTGTCAACACAGATTTTTAAAGAACACATTATGTCAAGCCAAAAGAAATCCCTCCTGTGACAAGGACACCAGACTCATGGATTGGAAAGAAGTCGCCAACTAGCTTGACTTCAGCAAGACTTTTTAACAGTTTCAAAGGGCACCCACACGAGCAGCTAAGGAAAATATGTTCTAGATGAAACTAGTGTAAGGTCAGGAACAAACCGGTTGAAAATTAACTGCAGATATCAATGACTCCTTGTCAAGCTGGGGTCCCCAAAGATTTTACCCTAGTTTGGTCCTTGGACTTTCTTTAGGGAAAATGGTTAATGACATTCAGGATAGTTGTTAAAACTGCAGACGACACAAAGCTGGGACAGATACAGTTATAGTAGAAAGCAAAGTTAGAATTCAAAATGATGTTGATGAACTGATGAAAAGTTCTCATTCAACAGGGATTAGAGAAAGATTGTACATTTGACAAAGACAAATCACCTGCAAACACTGGATAGAAAGCAACTGTTTGTTGTACAACAGTTCTGCAGAAAAAAAGATCTAGGGTCATAAGAAACTGCAGATGGAAAATGAGTCCACATCTTTCCATGCTACTCAGCACTGAGAAGACCTCAGTCTTGGTCACTTCACTTGCAGAAAACCAAAGGTGGAACAAGGTAGGGAGAGGAACAATGAGAATGAATGGAATACGAAAAAAGTGACCTGTGAGGCAACTCTGACCAGAGCAAAGGGTGTGGTTTAGCCCAGAAGAAGGGAAAACTAAGGACAGAGATTCATGTTGTGCTTACAATAACCTAGCTGAGCTGCTGCTTACATTCTACTGCTCTCCTGGCCAGGTCCCAGCCCCCCACTTAGAGCAGAGCCACAGGCTGCGCACAGGAGTGCAAGCCATCCTGGGGCACTGATCCCTGAGGAAGCTTTTCTCCTGCTCGATCGTGGGGCTGACCTAACAACCACCACAGCCATAGGATTGCCAGGTCTGAGGCAGAGGAAGTATGCCTGCGGACACAGACTGGTGGGAAGAGAAAGACCACATCTTTCAGTGGCAGCAGACTGGAAGATGCATTATGAGAGGAGATGTAATCATGGTTGAACGGATACAAGGACGATCTAAAGGGAAAGACTGCCTTTAAGAGGCCGTGGTGGACAAGACAAGAAGAAGCTATGAAAACTGCTGAGCAAGACCAGTAACTCTGCAACAAGCTGCCTACAGAGGCCAGGGTGTAACTGGAGGTCCTAAAATCCGAGCTGGACAGAGATGTGTCAGGTGTGGCAGACGCTGTCTGTTCTATAAAGGGCAGGGAAGGCCTGGCACACGGTGCCTTCAGTTCCTCTCCAGCCCAGCTTTTCCAGGATTCACACAACCGCTCTGTCCCTCCGCTGCCCAGCCTCAGCCGATGCTGCCTCTGCCCGCGCGGCTCCGGAGACACGGGCTGAGGACCACCACGCCACACCTAAACTCAGGCCCATCTCTTTTACCTTTCCCCTCACGGCAGTATTTACACAGCCATGAACCTCCGCACATCAACACCACACTCGGGTGTTCGCGGAAAAAGCCAGCTCGTGTGACTTCGCTCCTCTGGCAACAACCACCCCCCGGTGCAGCAGGGAGAAGCCAGCATGCCTCACCACGGCTCGCTGGCCCCGGCCCGTGCCGCACCGACACGGCCCCCGCGGCCCGGGCGGCGGGGCCGCGGCGAGGCGGGCTGCTCAGGGCTGCAGCCGTACTGCCCGTCGG
>VXAL01015524.1:151139-162502 GCA_013399475.1 Chauna torquata
GCATGCTATCTCTTTTGTTGACATCACTGCAAGATGTATATGCACCTGAGTAAAACTTATTTTTATTTTGAAGTAATATAACAAAATTAAAGAATGAATGCAGCAGCTCTGATTTTCCTCTTCTACCTTGCAGTTCAATCAGAAGGCTTTGTATAGAACATCTCGATTATCTGATATGGGTGGTTCCATAAATATTAGCATGGATGCAAATCAGGTATTCACATCTAACAGTAAATAAGTTTTTGGGCACTATGCAGACAAGAATCAAAATTCTAACAGTGCCAGCTGTTCTAATATCACACAGAACTAAGATGTGCAGGGGAATCAAGTCAGTACTCAGTATGTTCTTTCTGTCCTTATGCTGGCCTCTGCTATCAAATTGTGAGCTAGCACAAGAGATCACTGAGGGGGTTAATATCATCATGTACAATTATTTGCAGTATATACAGCAAAATGGTCATGATTTGCATAAAAGACAAAAGCAAGGAGGGACGTTACAAAAATAACTTTTTTTTTTTTTTTTAAAGTAATTAGAAACCAGGGAGAGGTCTATTCTTAGAGGTGCAGTGTGTCTTGATGAAAAAGCTGGCAACAAAGTTTTTTCCTGAGATATATCAAGGAAATGGGTGGTTTTTAGTACAGTCAATAACCTGAAACCAAGTTTTTTAGCTTGTGGAAGTGTGAGTTAAAAATATAACCGCAAGGAAAGCTGGTTGTCCATTTTTGGACACAGTTTTTTAATGTTCCTTTAAGGAGACCGTGGGCAGTGGAGGTGGAACCATGTGTAAGGATAACACTTTTCTCACGTTGGGAGCTGTTGGTCCTGCAGGGTGTGGCAAGCTGGGGAGTCTGAAGACAGGAGCAAGCAGCAGTTAGCCATGTCTTGAGGGTGACAGAAAAACAACTCAGGGACCAAAGGAAGAGTTTGTTATATCTAAGACATTTACTGAGATGGGTAAAAACAGAACTAGAAGCAAAGGCTTGCCTGCAAGGTGACACTTCTTGTGGGAGAGTTATATAGAGACCTTCTTACTTCTAACTCACCATGTGATGAGTTTTCTGTGTTCACACATTAAATTGCTAGTTTTCATTTTAATAAATTTTAACTTTTCTGAGTTGAAAACTCTCCAGTCTTTTGGGGAGAACTTGCTATTGTAGAAGATCCAGGCCATCATGAGGTCTCCTCCCAGTAACCTTACAGGCAGTTCTGCTGCCTTTGCTCCCACTGAAGAACACCAGTCAGTAACCTTGCTGGCATTGGAATCATCATTTCTCATCAGCTGTGTTTTAACTACCTTCAATCAGAGATATGGCCACTGCAAGAGAAATTGAACCCCAGATACAGAGCTTTCTTTATGTACGTTATTTATAATTTGATTGCTTATCATTAGAGATGCATTAGAAACTAGAGACAAAGTATTTTAACGTATGGTTTGCAGATCTCTAGAGACAGACACAAAATATAACTGCAAAAAAAAAAAAAAAAGCCTGCCTGTACTGTGTTTTTACTAGTTAGAGGGCTAGGAAATGTAGGGATTTGTGAATCAAAGTAAAGAATACTGGCCTAAAAGATTTACTCCAGTAATCAGTATTTAGAAATTGACAACAGGCATAAAAACTAGAAGGTGGAAGTGGAAGGAATGAGCATGGTTAACAGGAGTATATGCTGTTATCTAAACGTATTGTATAATTTGCAACGTAACTGTCATCGTGAATACAAACCATGAAAACATGTTGTGATTGTTGTGAAATATTTCAGATACACAGACCATTTGCCAGAATAATTTTCTGTAAACAGTTCTTCATGTGGGTTGCAAAATTTTGTTTGTTTATTTGCTGTAGAAGTAGACATTTAACAAATATTTGAAATACTAAATCCTTGAACAAAGTCAGCGTGTGTTCTCTGGCCACAAATTACTTGGGAATATTTATATGCATGGCCCAAAGCAGCTGCTGACAAAATGCAAAGCTTTTCTTTAATAGTCTAATAAAATGTTTTGATCTAAAAATAATACAGCTTCAGCTCTAAAGACTTTATTTTTGCTTGTTGTGTACTTTAGTTTCGTTTTTACCTTAAGAGCGTGCATTTGGAGACCCGCTTCTTAGCACAAGCAGTTTTATCAACAATGCTAATTGTAGTCTCTCAAGAGTCTATTGTCCCATATTAAAAACCTATTTTTGCTAAATGAGTTTGGTCATTAGCAGCACACAAGTTTCTTTCTTTTTTTTTTTTTTCCAAAAATACTCCAAACTAAAATGGCGTAGTGGACTCTTTGCCTGTGAATTAAACAATATAAAAGGAGGCTTAACTTTTCTAAAACCTGTAACTTAAGAGTGTCTCTGCACTGCTGCCTAGGTGAGGAAATGAAGGGAGCACCTTATCAAATATCCCAGACACCTGGAGTTCTTGGTGAGCTCCCTGAGATCTGCATAGGCTCAGCTGTGGTGATTCATCCCACAATGATAACAAAGTTCTGCTCCTAAATTCAAATACATGTTTGAAGATAGTCTGGCAATGAGAACTGATATTACTGGAAACTGTAGGCACAGCAATGGGTATTGGGTATTTTAGTCTTTATCTACACACAGTTGATGCCACCACATCCCAGAATAACCTTAGAGTTACCAACCTGCTGTTGAGAAAAGCAGAGGAAAGATGTACTCACTGAGAGGTGAGAAGGGCTTCCTTCTGCTGATTCCACTTCTTTCACTGCTTTCATGTGTGTTGTAGCATCTGTAAAATGAACAGAGGACAGAGGTATGGGATCCTTGATAACCTCCAAATCCCACTAGCTTTAAAGACTTAAGAGGAGGAGGTGGCCTGTCATTAGCTGTACCTATTTCTGTTTTGGCATGAAGGCGTAGCTCTAAATTCTGGGGAATACGAAAGGGCATTTTAAAAGAATTGTGACCACCCACACCCTATGCTGGATAAGTGGTCGTTTATGGATAACCAGTAGTTGAATCTGGCCTCAAATTTTGTTGTTCTGTACAAAAGGCCCAAGAGTAGAAGGCCAGAAACTCCTTTCTCAACAGGAGAAAAGGAACAGGAAGCCTGTTGTGGGCAGTCCCTTATTCAACAAGACAAAGAGGACACACAGTCCTAACTAATCTTTTTTTTTTAGGTTTCCTGCCTAGAGATGTCTAAGCTCATTTGGAACTGCCTTTGCAAAGGTAGACCTGTGATGTCCAAAATGGGGAGTACAAAATTCTGGATCTAGATTAAATTTTACTGAAACAGCAAGCTAGAAAACGCCAGCCTCATGAAACTGCAGTCTGGCAGGTCTGAGCAAGACCCAGGAGGTTCAAAGTTCATTGGACTGGAGTAGAAGTTAGCTACTTTCTTCATTCTCAAACCTGTTGGTGGAACTGAATAAATATTACAACAAATGAACTACTAAATACAGTGTCTGTGAAGGGCTAAACATACAGTTTTACCCAACACAGTTCGGGTTTTGCTGCAGTTAGCTTTCGTCACTAGATGTTTCTTCCCTTCGACCTTCTCCTTAAGTTGAAGGACATTTGGGGTTTTCCTGGATTGAGGATTCTGAGTGATTGCAAGGGGAAGAAATGCTTGTAAGGTTATGGTAAATTTCTACAAAATTCTTTTTCCAGTGTATAGAGGAGAGCTTGATCTGATCAATTTATTTATTGGAATGAAATTCCAAAATATCACTGAATGAGACATTTTCAGAGGAAATGACAGCAAGCAGGAGTGTTACAGTGAAGGGAGAACTTGGGATCTGGTGTACAATCATGTTGTAAATAAATTTGTTTAAACAAGTGCTAAGGAAACAAATGAGGTATGGCTGGGAGATGTGGTAGAGAAACTAGACATCACATTCATTGCCATGAAAGATGATAAGATACGATAACTTCATTCTGTACCACATACTTAGCAGACAATATGCTGCTAAAATATCATGAAAAGGCAAACAAATAGCTGCTTGACTAAGTTACAGTGAAGGAATCACCTTATTATCTTCTGATAAGTGCCCACTGCAGAAGTTTCTGTTGGAAAGGACTGTGAATAACAGTGTTCAAAAGGTTCTTGAGCTGCAGATACACAATTTGATCTAATCTTTTGCCCTCCTTCCTCATACCTTCCTCTCATGCTGTGCTCTCCCCATCCCACTGCTTCCCCGTACAAAACAGATTATAATTTCTTCGTATGGTAGGACCGTATTCACATTAGGAAGTGAGACATGCTTTTACTGCTGTAGAGGACAAGCAACTCCAGAGTCTGTGTCTTTAAAAACTTAGAACAGTAGTAGATCAGAATGGGTTGTTCTATTATCAAAATATTTTATGAAGTTGGGATGATTTTGCTAGTTTTTTGTTTGGTTGGTTATTTTGAAACTAACACAATTTGGAATTATTTTCTGGTGATGTTCTCTTTTGATGTTTCAGAACAAGCTGGTCCAGTTCATTTGCTTAAATGTGAAAAGCAAGAGTCAGCCACCATTGTGTATCAAACCAGTGCATTCAGGATTAAAAACAACAACAAAACAACAACAACAACAACAAACCTTTGGATTTTTGCTTCATAAAATTCAGAATGAAGGCCAATTTGAAAGCTTTCATGAAACAGTATGACTCTCTTCATTCTTCACACAGCACTACTAGAAACCTGTTAGTATGTGACTGAGCAGAAGTAGCTTATTCTAGTGTTTTAATTAGAGTGGTACCTGGGATGACTGAGTTGCTTATAATCTGGAAATTTATCACAAATTCCCTATCTCATGGGTTTTTGTTTGTTTTTGTTTTGCTTCTTCTTCTTCCTTTTTCCTTTTTTTTTTTTTAATTCACTCAGCCTTAAAAGCAAGCTTTGCTTGCTGCTGTTCACAAGTAGAGCATCATTGATCTAAGTTAGTCAGCCAGCATATACTTGTGTTTGAGGAGACAGTGACTTTTTTCATCTTGGACTTTTTTATGAAACCAAATTACTTAGATACTTTTGCTGCGTCAGTACCTCAATCACAGCCCCAAAGTTGCCATTTCCCACTTTTATTCTGTTAATGGGTTTTCTTCTTGCTTTCAGACCTATGGGCATTGAGAGTTCCTTTGTGAGAGGGTTACATTAGTGAAAAGTATGTTTTAGGTATGAACATATGAACTATAATGACAATAATGACACTATTTTAAAAATATTTTTCAAGACAGAGCTGAAATTAAAACCCACTGTGCCCACTTTCTAGGTACAGTAGGTACCTATGGCTGACGTTTCCACAGCTGATATTATAGAGAAACCCAGACACTATACAGACTCTATACAAGATACTTCATGCTTTAGACTTAGGTTTTCCCGTGTAACATGGTCTATTGATATACTGTGTTTTTCTTCCCTGCTGAGCTTTGGCAAAAATTTAAACTTGGGGTGAACATTTAACATTTTTACATACCTGGCTCAAATGAATGTAGCAAAATCTTCCTGTGATTTTTGACACATTCAGACCTGCCTTCAGACAAATACTGCTATGGCCAAAGCAAAAAATGTCCAAGTAGATCAGTTCTATATTGAGATTCACCCATAATGGCTATATCGGGGTTCAGTAGGGTTCTTGCAAAATCACCGTCATGGAGAAGCAAAGAGCAGTATTTGGACCAGGTCCTTCCAGCATTTTTCCTGTCTTTACAGAGACAGGAAGAGAAAGAAGGGGGAGGAGGGAAGAAGTATTCTAGAAGGGGTTGTTCCTTAAGTGCTTTGTCTGGAGATATTATGTTTAAATTGTTTGTATTCAAGGAAGGAAGAGAGGGGACATAAATATCAGCACATTTAAATAAAGCTATTCCCTGAAGATACTTTGTTTTAATATAGTGGTATTATTAGTTCAATGGACTGTGATTTTTCATTTCATTCATCGCTTACTTATACTATGGAAGTTTCTGAAACGCTTCATTTAATTGTACTAAAGAGATCAGTCATGATTTTCTAGTTAAAGTTGTAGGAGGCTTTCATTTTGAAACACCATTATAACTTTCAAAATAATTCCTTTTAAGCTGATGTTTAGTGTCAACCCAAGTGTGACTCATGTAGTGAAGTTGGAGAAAATCACCTTAGCCATTTTTACATTATGGAAGTCTGACAAGCATTTTCTTTTTTTAAAAAAGACAGCTTTCATAGCTCTGAAATCAAGCCCCCACACACTGTAGCTGAAGATACCTGTTAGCTTACCTCCAGCAACACAATAAGCCCTGGTTATGCAATTAAATCATTAACCGAGGCTTGTGATGACCCTGTCATCAGCGTCTATAGGCTTATTGTGTGGTCCTGGGCAGGTCACTTAAGCTGCATGTAGACTGAAAGCCTTGTATGCTCAGGGCAGACCCTGATATTCAGGTTCCCTGATCACCCAGAGCAGAGCTCTCCTCCTGTGTGCTTAGGCTCTCTCCTGCGAAAGCGATGTGTACAGGAGGCCTGCCTCTTGTGTCAGTATGGTGCCAGGGAGCAGCCGGAGCACTCAGCTGGATGCAGGGACTGGGGAGTTCTGCGCTTGTCATTTTTGTGGTGCTGAACCAGACATCCTGGTACTGTTTTGGCAGCTTCCTCCTGAGAACAATTTAAAAGGCCTCATGTCCCATCCCCAGTGTACGTCTCCACCACCAGTCCTAAGAAACTCTCCGGGCGGCCTCGGCTGCATCCAGATAGGCAGCATCCCACTGCTGACCACAGGCACTTCAATACCTCCTCTGAAGGCCCTCCTAGGGCTTGCTAGGCTTTCAACTTTTTTTGTAGCACAGACATCTGGGGACCCACCTTGCTACCATATACAAAGGGGTCATCTAATGTGTGTTTGTGTATGTATGTTCCTGCATAACTGTGGGAAGAGATGTTGTTAGACTGACATGTCGGCCAAAACATGTTGCGGACGCTGTAGGCATCAGCCTGCTTCATTGCTCACCTAGGGCATGTTTGTGTTGGTGTCTGACTGTCAGAGTACAGCACTGAGAGAAAACATTGACATTTTTATTACAGCCTACTTGCATGTTTGCACAGAAAAGGGTAGTCCCAAGACTGAGGTGTGTCTGGTGGCTGTCTCCTGGCACATCTCCTATGGCCTGGCTGAAGCCAGCAGGCTGGCCTGGAATCATGAGTGCTTGTCTTTGCCACAGGACAACACTAGCCAGGATATGGGAGGGAAAGAGATGTGTGCTCTGTTAATATGTTGTGAGTTTGAGAACTAAATACTTCTCTGAAGGCAGTAAGGGGGGAAAAATGATGTCAGAAGTACAATAAACTCTGGCAAGAACCTAAAATCTTCATTGGCTTTGATGATAGCCCTGGGCATGAGGGATGGGAGAGGTAAGATGGGGGTAACCTGGAAGAGGAAGGTATGGATTTGGTATCTTTTTCAGCTCCTAATGTGCAAAACTTGTTCTTTTCCATTTCTCTAATTTCTTTTGCTCAGGAACAGCCTCTATTTAACCGAGTAGGCATTATATCTCAGCTGGTGCTTCAAGAAATCACATCTTTGTTTAAAATTACTCTCCCCTACAGCAAGGGCAAAGCAGCAAATAAAACTTTTCCTATCAGCAACTATCCCAATCTCACTTGTATAGAGTGTTTCTGCCTATCAGCTGGGCAATTTAGGTTATCCTGATGTTTAGGTTATCCAACTCTCATGTTTTTCTACACTGGTTAGCCAATAGGATCAAATTAAGTTCAGGAACTTGAACCTTACCTTCAGTTATAGAAGTGGCTCAGGCTAATGAGCAAATGGATCATCTAAAGCTTTAGATCCTCTAATCATGTAGGCACTCAGCATAAGATCATGGTTAATGCCCAGCTTCTGACAGACTGTGTTTAATTGCAAGAGGAACAGTGAAGTTTATTGTGCAGGAAATAGAAATGCTTGGGAATACAGATCATAACATGAAATTAACTCCTTAGGACCTAAAGGCCATCATAAAGGTGACTTCCAGTGCTAAAGCATTCCTCTCCAGTTTCTTTATTACAATGAAGAAAGAAGAGAGCCAAATCATTTCTCTGCCAGTACCTTACCAGTATCCAGTGGTGCAGTCCTTCATCCCATCCATTCAATTGTTGTTTCGGATTCTCTAGACTGAAAAGAGGAGAACAAACATAAGTAAATCCCATCACATCTCTGGCTTTTTCCTCCTCTTCAGTCCCGTGTAACACCATTAAGCAATGTTTCAAGTCAAGTCTCATCCCTCCTCATTAGCTTTTGAATTGTACGCATTCATGCTCAGGGTCTTCTCTGCTGCTCCTCAAGCTCGCTGCCAGAGCTGAGCCCTCCAGTCACGGCAAATCAGTTACTTGTCATCCTCAGATCCATTTTCCCTCTTCAGATTTAACCAGTTCTCTTATACCATACAATATGCTATATGAGATAACACCTCTTTCCCTAGCTTTCTTCCAACCTGAACTTCTATTTTACTGTACACTCAATCTGACACAAACATTGCAACACAACCAGACAGGAATAAATGAGAGTGTTTTCCCTTTAATTCTTTTCTAGGACAAAGCTTTCGGAGCTCTAGTCTTCTCAGATAGTATCAGAGGGCTAAAATATCTTATTTGCCCTCTCAGAAAGGGACCAAGCATCTTGCTATAACTTAATAAAATAAGATACCACATCATACACAAGAAGAAGAAAAAACAGTCACATAGACAGACATCAGACTACATACAATTAGATAATCAGATGTAACATTTGATGTGGTATGTTGCACTGCATTTGTTTCTATTCTTCTAAAGTACTTTTGAGTACTAAAAAGGCACTACATCTGGGATAAACCAAAATGTGCATTTTAAACAAAATAGTGTTTTCTGATATAAAATGCCTTATTGAATATAGCAAAACCCAGCCATTTTGAAGATGTTTTGCTTTTCTTTTTTCTCCTGGGTTGATGAAATGACTTAACAATTAGCGTATATCATGCTGTAGGGTGTGAAGCTGTAACACTGTACAAGGGCCTGCTGCCTGGGCTTGTGAAGCAGTTTGCATGTGTACTGCAAGGAAGCCCATGAAGAAGTTTTCAATGAAGTGAGGCATTGCTTAAAAAGCCTGAGAAGCAGGGAATATTCCTGAAATGTTAGTAATGTATCTTGTAAATTGTACTTTATCAGGTATTTTGATTATGCAATTTTTCATTTTGGAGAAGAAAGAAAAATTTAGGAAAAGCCTTTTGACCCTCTTCTCACTTCCTCTTCCACCATTGCTTGCTTGATGTTACTGGAAAAAAATTGAGAATATTAAAAAAAAAAAGGGAACTTGCAAATATCTGGGAGGGGTGAAAGGGCAGAAATGGACAAAGTGTCCCCCTGATACAGTTAAACTATTTCTTTTAGAAAAGCATGAAATTATTTTTTTATTTTCCCTCAACCTTGCAAATGGTCAAACAGTATAAAGAAAAATGGATTCTAACAATGTATGAATTGCCCAGATTTAGCGAACTTTTGAAGTGTTACAGATTATCTGTCAAGGAGCGGGGTGGGAAGCACTTCTGAGCTATATAATTAATCCTATTACAATCAGTAAGCAAACCACATATATATGCAGGAGACTAGAGATGAAGAAACTCACAAAGATAGAGTTTAGATGCTTTAAAAACATTTTAAAATAGGAAGTCTTCCATTACAGTGTGCAAATTCATTTTACGTATTTCTTTGTCAATCCTCTTCGGTTTTCAAATGCATCTAGATTCTAGGAGGTTGGTGCAGGATGCAATAAGCTGAAATCCATTTCCCTTCTTGTGTCTCCTATCTTTATATCATTGGTGAAGATACAAGAAAGGAAAATAAAACACATACTAAGTTAAACAAGAATATTTGCTGAAAACTGGTTATCCCTTAAGATAGGTTTAGTAAAATATTTGTTTGGGTAACTGCATAATATTGGCCAGGAAGTAGGTATTATCTAACATTTAGACAGTGTTGCAAAATAAACATCAGCAACTATATGTTGGGACCTTTTCTTCCATCCAGCATATCATTTGCAAGGGAAAACCAAAGGCTACTGAACTGTTTTGTCAGGTAGCTAAGAACAATGCAGTGACTGGTGATAAATACTTTGACAACTATGCAGTAGAAAAAGGCAAAGGGTTAGGACAGCTAAAAGAAATTTGCTGAAGTCTAAAAGGAAAGAGGAATATGGTTTCAGAAATTATGACTAAGATAAGAAAGGTTGAACAGAAAGACATTGCAAATCTCTTTCTGGAAATACAGCTGTTACACATTTGTTGGAATGAGAGCAGACTACATCCCCCTATCTATGGAACAGAAGTCCAAGATGAGTAGGTAAAAATTAAGAAGGAAATATACAGAGCTAAGAGAGAAATAGAAATAAGGCAGGGCAAGAAAGTGAAATAAAAATAGAAGGAGTGGAATAAAGGAATGAAAATGAACTAAAATAAATAATAAAAATATGCAATATGAGAGGAAGAAAGTCCATAAAAATACAGGAAAACTGGAAGAAATGTAAGAGAGGAGAACATAATCTTCTACTATGGAAATTATATTCCTTTAGAATGAACAGATATTTAGTTTTTATTGACTTAATGTTCTCCAACATCTGGAAAGCATACACTTCTTGAGTACCATTAAAAATAAGCAATGATTTTTGAGGAAAAGAAAAATCACATCAGAACATTTACTATGTACAATAAAAGTACAGTACTGTATTTAACGTGTACCCACTCCAATAGTGGGAATGTCTTCCTTTTGTAGAAAGAATTTATTTATAGGAAATATATTTAATTGGAAGCAAGAAGAGGAATAATGGAAAATGTTAACTTTGCTGAAAGCATAACAAATATTTCATTATAATTCTTCCAAGCATCAAAATTTAAGTATCACTATTTCAATAATATCAGTAATATTGTACTTGCATGGAACATGAAGAGTGAGCATCTAACACAATAGACACCAGTATATACCTTTAAGATCTTTCATGTTATTCGCCACTGACTAAGAAGGAGAAGTTAGAGCCTTAACCATTTCTAGTTGTGGTGGTTTTACCCAGCTAAACAGCTGAATTCCACCACAACCGCTCTCTCACTCCCTCTCCTCAAAGGAACAGGGGAGAAAATATGATGGACAGGGGCTCAAGGGTTGAGATAAGGACAAGCAGGTTACTCACTAATTACCGTCACAGGCAAAACAGACTCAACATAGGGAGGTCAGTATAATTTATTACTATCACTAGCAGACTAGAGCAGTGAGAAACTAAAAGCAAACCACAAACACCTTTCCCCATCCACCCTCTTCTACCTCCTCCCCCCGAGTGGTGCAGGGGAACAGGGAATGGGGGCTGCGGTCAGCCCATATCGCTGCGTCTCCGGTGCTCCTTCGTGGTCGCTCTCTGCCCCTGCCCCAGCGTGGGGTCCCTCCCACGGGATGC
>VXAL01015524.1:162668-221951 GCA_013399475.1 Chauna torquata
GCAGGGGAACTTCTGCTCTGGCACCTGGAGCACCTCCTGCCCTCCTTCTTCACTGACCTTGGTGTCTGCAGGGCTGTTCCTCACTCCTCTCTCCCAGCTGCTGTTGCGCAGCAGTTTTTTTCCCTTTCTTAAATCTGCTCTCACAGAGGCACAACCAGCATTGCTCACTGGCTCAGCTCTGGCCAGCGGTGCGTCCCTTTTGGGGCTCTTATCTGACATGGGGCAGCTGCGGGAATCTTCTCACAGAAGCCACCCCTGTGGCCCCCCTGCTACCAAACCTTTACCACATAAACCCAACTTTAAACTAAACCAACATTTACACTAGTAAATGCAATTAAGAAGTAGAATCTGGCAACTGCTGAGACTTTTTACAGACTATGTACTAATTCACTACATAAAAAAAGATGCAATGTTTAGCTAGATGGAGCAGAGAAGCAGCTGACCAAAGGCTTTTTTTTTTCCTCTCAATAAGGATTTGATTTTGTTAGTTCTGTTGTCTCACTCTGAAATTGCGCAATACATAATGTTTAGGTTTTAAAGAGATCTAATACATACTCTGAAAGCTACCATTAAATGCAGTGAAATCAGTAACTTTGTTCACTTCTGGGAAGGAGACAAGTATGTTACTGCCTCTGAAATATATTCCTCTTCCCTTACAATGAACTGGCAGTTATAGTGAAGTAGTTAAGAGGCTAGTCTGTGTTGCAGAAAGACAGGTATCAATACTGTCATACAATAATTAACAAGGTCACTTTTCACATTATAACACCATAGTCACACACTTTAATGCCCACATCTCACCACTTAAGTCTTTCTGTGTTTTTGCCCCTTTTCCATCTCAATTACTTAAATACATGATGAGAATGATATTTCCCTGATCAGTTGGTATACCTTATTTAGTTAAATGCAGTTCTGTGGGACAAAGAATCTCCTATTTAGTGTGTACACAGTACCTCTGAAAAGAAGAAAATGATTTCTGTTTAAGGGGTTCAATGTAGCCTTAACAGAAATAATAGATTTGATCACGGTTTCAGCATGTTATAATTATATTTAATTTACCTTTTAATGTATCAAAATATAAGCAAAATTAATAACTCTAGATAGATTAGTATAGTAGGGATGTTTCTGAATGCTGGATAACTTTTAGGAATGGCATCATGCTCCTATGCTTGCTAAGTGTCTCTTAATGTTGCAGTAAGTTGAACAGAAAAATTGTGGAAAATCATGAGAGAATCACAGCCACCAAATGAAGAGCAGCAGATTTGCATCATTCTTCAGGACAAGTTATTATTGCAGGTGAATCATTAGACAGGATTGTATAGCTGTTGGCAAAGAAGCAAATACAAAGAACCATACACTGAAGATGGAAAGCTGCTGTACTAGAAAAAGAGCACAAAAGCAAACAAGCATTTTTGTACCTTTTAAGGAAAACAGTTTTATGACTCTTAAAAAATAGGAAGAACAGAGTAAACCTCAGGTTAAGCTCAACTCCTGCTCAAATAGTAAGTGATTACAGGACGGTATGTTGAGATTCCTGATAGAAATAGCTGTAATACACACCTGTATAATTTTTCACTACAGCTTTTCCAGTTCTGTTCCACAGTAATCCAATCTGCTTCATAAAAGCAAGGTCAGACAGTGGCAGATGCTAAACTGATTCTGGAATAATCATCTGATAGATCAGATCAGTGATTGTGAGTAGCCAGCCAGATAAATTCTTAGAAACAAAAGTGCACTAATTAAAATGGAATTCCATCTACCTATAAAGTACGTGGAGACCAGAGACAAAGGAATTATACGTGTGTGCTTCAAAAAAAAGCATAAAGAATCCCCATGCCATGGCGCATTCGGTTTATTATTGGGCTGTGCAAGAGGCTTTAAAACAGTTTTAATGCTCTTGGCTGTTACATTTTCTGTTACTCTTTGACTATCCTCACAGCCAAATAACAGAGGTAAATTGGACCACCTTAATACTATTTTCTTTCTATTGTTGAAGTTGATGTAGCTGTTAAGTCTCGATTTGCATTCTACATAATTCAGAAGGTGGGGGGAATAGACCCGTCTCAGAGTTTCCAATCTAGCTATGAACAATTCACCATTTTACAGCCTAAATATAACAGATATATTTATCTTTCTCAGGTGGGAACAAAGAAAAGGAATGAATTCTCTACTGCTGGGGGTGGGGGGAGCAGGTTCAAGCCACAAAAAAAAAAAAAAAAAGTCAGGCTTGGTTAACCTGAAATGCTACCATGTCTGGCACTGCTGCTTCTTTATTCTTGGAGAAAGAATTGGTATCTTCTTCTACATCTATAGAATTGCTTCAGTCACGAATGGAGAGTTATTCACATGCAGATGATGAGAAAGATCTTCCTGAAAAGTTTTTTCTGGTGATGAGGAGAAGCCTATGTGAACTGATAAAGCAAACTACTTTTCAGTTTCCTAAGTTAGAGAATAAATACATTTACAAGAAAAGAAACTGTATCGAGCCTTTCATATATTTTTTAATGTAGTAACATCAAGTGGCACACAATGGCAGTCCAGTTTTCAGCCTGATAATTGTTGTGCCAGCAGTAACGTATGACAACCATCACAACAAGCAAATAGCTAAGAAAAGCGTGAATAGGAAGGCAGAATACAAAGAGTCACAGAAAGATAAAACGATGTGCCTGAAGCGGAAAGCAGGGTCTGTGGATTCCCGTTCTGTCTGTGATACACTGTCTACTCTCCATATGTGTTACAGTCTAACACTTGCTGTAGCATTTAGTATAGTGAGCACGCTGATAAGAAATGCCTGTGTGATCTGCAGTTCAAATGACAGTAGAGACTGTGTTAGCCGTATGGGATAAAAACTGTTCTAATGCATCATTGTAATACATCAACATAAAAAAAAAAAACAGGCTTGAGAAAAAAAAAAAACCTGAATGTTATCAGGAACTCTCCTATATGTTGTTGTAATGGTTTTATTATTGTCTTTAACAATTTAGAGGTACTGGGAAAGAATACTAGGTCATGGGGAGTCAGATTTTTAGTAAAAGAAAGGAAAAAAAGGACTTATTCATTTACCTTTTCCATTGTTGGTATTCAGTGGGTAAATGGGGCAAATGGTGGCTGTTCACAATAGCTGATGATAGCACTCCAAGGAGGAGAAAGCTCCTTGGACCTATGTTTGAGCAGAACTACAAAAAGGGGATGGCAAGTGATGATTATTCGTCCCTAGAGCTGGGCATCCCTTGTGCCTCGCACCTGAATAGGACTGTGGCACAGGAGGCAGTCTCTAATCCTCCAACAGGGAAGAAGAGGAGATGCTAAAGAAATCAGAAATTAGCCCAGAACTGGGAATGTGCTCACGGGTTTATACATTCATTACAGGAAAAAAAAAAAAATTACTCTGTCCCTCACTATCTCCCTTCTGTTTGGTCTACGTTATCTGCTCTTACTTTGAGCTATTTGAGCAAGAGATTGTCTTCCAGATTTCAGTGATGTAGTACAAGAAAGTTCCCATAATTTTTCTGTCATTGTATCTGCTAGATAATAGCAACATGTTGTCTCTGCTCATTTCCCTCCATTTGCTCAGCAGCCTCTCTTTGCGGAATGGCAGCAGGGGTGTGACCGGACCACAGGTCGTGCTTGGAACAGAGTTCTCTGGTAGCAGTTTGTGGCAGAATCCTGCACTTCGGTGCACTGCACACAGCATCAGGCAATGCAGAGTGAGAGTAAGGGCCAGGTGCCCGCAATAGAGAGCTTCTGGGGAGAAACCTAGCTTTAGTCCCCACTGTGCTGGGTGTAATATGGATGGGTGGTAAAGAAGCCCTTTCTGGCAGAACTGTGTATTCAAAAAGTCAAAGGAGGAAGAATAGGAAACAGCATTGCCCTATTCTTACAGCTGAGAACTGAGGCAAGGTTTCTTTCCTGCCAAGATCAAAATGAACATCTGTGGCACAGAAGAGAAACAAATCTCAGAATAGCAAGTCCGAGACATTTTTTTCTTGAGTGGATGTCTGAGATACACAAAATGGTCTTTTTAGGGAATTTGAATTCATTCTTTCCCAGCAGTAATGCCTCAAGGTGTTACATATTTTTGGAATGATACGCTAAGTTCAGCTGATTTACCTTTAGTCATTTTTGGAAGCTAGTAATTAAAGATTAAGCATTACAAAGTGTATTTTTGCAATGAATTTGACAACACTTTTGAAGCTCGTGAATATTTGAAGTCTTGGACATTCTCTAGTGTATTAGACAACAGTAGTGATTTACATTATTTTGAAGTTGCAAGTAAGTTTTCAAGGATAATGCATTTCATATAGAGATAAAAAGATAAAGAAAGTTCCTTCATTTATGCCTGCTGACTTTTTTTCCTATCATACATTTAGGAAAATGGATAAGGCAGAAATGATGCGGGTGTATTTTTATGTTAATTAATTTATTTTAATATCAAATAGCATTTTTGAAGCTCAGATAGCTTCCCAAAAAGTGGTGCCAGGGCAAAGCCAATGAATTTTAATTCTTTTCAGTATACTTCTGCTTTCATGAATTCTTTTTGTTATATTCTGATGCATCAGTAGGCATTCAGTGTGTGCAGCCCACAGATTTGATTTTTAGAGAAATCTAGTTTAACTGTTTTGGCTGCTTAATAAAGCTCACCTCATAATCCTGTTATTTTTAAATGAGCAATTGAGTAATAGCTAGAAGAATACGTACCTCAGGAAGGTGGACCAACTTTTTAAAGATTTTTTTTTAAAAAAAAACATTAATATTTTTTTTTTTACACTGTAAATGATGCATAAGCTTTCTGAACAAAGGATGCATTTAACTTTTTGTAGCTAAGTCATGCTATGCTCAGAGAAATTTTAAGGGTGTGCCACTGTTGTCCCAGAAGGGCTCCCACTAGTAACTGCCCTTGCTGCATTTATGTTGCTTAAAGCAGTCACATCTATCCTTTAGGTAGATGAAGTCTGGAACTCCACCGTATTAACTCTGCTCTTCTGTGTCTTGGACCACCTTGGAAAAGTCTTGCTCCTTAGCAGTGCAACCAGTTTTGGCTGTGATTGTGTAAAACAGAAATCTCCATGGCATCTACAGTATGCCCAAGGCCTCTGGCACTGGGGGTATGGTTATGTTCTAATGCTGATGGTGAGGTGAACAAGAAACAGCCTTTTCTAACACCATGATCCACATTCATATATCATGCTACTTTAATTTCAGCCAGTTTTAATAATCCCAGCTCACAGCACCACCAGGCACAGCTTCATCGGCACGATACTGGACTGCTGTAATTTTCTCGTGTATGCTGTTAAAAATAGGACACAATAAACCATTTCTGTCCTTTGTATAAAACTTGCCATACAGTAATATAAACATCAGTGACATTGTCAAGAGTGATTGTTGTTGCTCATCAGAACAGATCATGAAATGATGAATCCTTGTACTTCCAAAACTGTAGCATACCTGCGTTCTTGTATAAAGCAGCAGCACTGGCCATAATTTACTGCATTGCAGTAAAATCAACAATGCAGCATTCTGCAGAGCTAAGAAAATTATCATATTTTGATTTGCTGGGATAATGGAGAGAAAAACTGCTCAACAAAAAAATTTATACTCACATTTCTATATTTCTTGTTTATAAGCTAACAAAACCTTCATTGTGCAACTGAACACTGGTACCTCTTGAAACTAAAACATGTTCTGAAACTTGACATGAAACCATTTCTTTTATGAGTAGCAAAGTGAATCACATTGATTTTTCTCAAAATTCTTTTTTGGGGGGGGAGGAGGAAAGAAAATTTGAGAAGTTAACAGGGATTCATAGGTAAGTTCCAGCTGAACAGAAGCCAAATTTCAAAGTATAAATGTTAGGTGGAGAAAACAAACAAAAAAAACCCCATCCAATTCCATCTAAGAGAAAGCTCCCATCATTAGAGAGGAGATAGAGATCTGCAGTTCAGAGTAAAAAAGCTTAGGATATTGCTGTCCAGCTATAGAAGGCAACAGTTGTAAATATTTTACTAGGAAAAAAAAAAAAAAGATTTAAGCTTAGGAAATGTAGAAGTTGTCAGCAAACTTCATTTTTTTCTATGAAAACTTGACACATGGTAAACATGTTTCTTGTCTGTTTACAATTATTTACCGTTCTAAACTTAGCTTCTGGTAAAACTATGTTTTTTCCCAGGCCTTCTGGAACTGACACTGTGATGGATTGTTTTTTTGTTCAGTAAAAGTTGGACTGTTGAATAAATGTCATTTCTAATTAAAGGATGATGAAAAGAAATATTGTAGTATAAAAATAATCTGCTCTTGGCATAAGTTTACAGTTTGTAGTTCCTGTCTGAAACATGAAGGTAAGAAAGACAACTTATCACCTCAGTTTAGTGGCAGGGATCTTCATAACTGACGAATATATAAGATGGATGAACGGTGTTGTGGTTTAGCCCCGGCAGGCAGCTCAGCACCACACAGCTGCTCACTCACTCTCCCCAGGTGGGACAGGGAAAGAATCAGAAAAGTAAAAGTGCGAGAACTCATGGGTTGAGATAAAGACAGCTCTCTAGGTAAAGCAAAAGCTACGTGTGCAAGCAAAGCAAAACAAGGGATTCATTCGCTACTTCCCACGGGCAGGCAGGTGTTCAGCCACTGCCAGGACAGCAGGGCTCGTCACATGTAATGGTGTCTTGGGGAGACAAACGCCATCACTCCGAATGTCCCCCCCTTCCTCCTTCTTTACTCCAGCTTTTATTGCCGAGCATAACACCACATGGTAGGGAATATCTCTTTGGTCAGTCTGGGTCACCTGCCCCGGCTGTGTCCCCTCCCAGCTCCTTGTGCACCCCCAGCCTCCTCGCTGGCAGGGCAGCACGAGAAACAAAAAGTCCTTGGTTCTGTGTAAACGCTGCTCTGCAACCACCAAAAACATCACCACTAGTTTAATCAAAAATCCAAAACACAGCATTGGGTGAGCCTCTGCAAAGAAAATTAACTCTGTCCCAGCCAAAACAATGACAAACACATGCTTCTTTTAACTTAAACATGTACTCAGAAAATATACTATATACTTTGTGGAGCAAGCACTCGTCTATACACCAATATTGCATAAGTTAGCCAAATAAAACTTGGCTTTCAGAATTTCCTTAATAACCAAACCATTAGTTATCTGTATGTAGGTTGCACAAATGCGTTAAAATCCCAGTCCTTTGTGGCTAGAGATTTCCCTCTAGGAAAGAAGAGCTTTTATACAGAATACCAGCACTAAAAATCTTAAAGTGAAAGATATATAAGAATTTACAAGTTTGAAATACTTGCATTGAACAATGTAGGACACAAACCTTAACCAAAGACATTATATTTAATGGTGGACTATGTGAAATAACTTTTATCAGTTAACCACTGCACTATATAATAACTCTACGTTGTTGTTCTAGGTACCTGGGAATAACAAGACCTCTCACGTATCCTGTAAGGCAGAACGGGAAGTGTATGGCCAAAATGATCCTGTGCGTGTGGCTCTTATCTGCCTCTATCACCATACCTCCGCTCTTTGGTTGGGCCCAAAACGTAAACGATGAAAAGGTTTGCTTAATCAGTCAAGACTTCGGCTACACGATTTACTCCACGGCAGTTGCATTTTATATCCCAATGTCAGTGATGCTTTTCATGTACTATCAGATTTACAAAGCTGCTAAGAGGAGTGCTGCTAAACACAAGTTTGCCGGTTTTCCCCGGCCGGAAGAAATGGAAGGGATTTCTATGAACGGAGCTGTAAAACTGCACAAGGAATCTGAAGAATGTACTAATTTTTCACGACTCCTGAAGAACGACAAGAAAAACATTTCCATCTTTAAGAGAGAACAGAAAGCTGCCACTACACTTGGAATTATTGTTGGGGCTTTCACTGTGTGCTGGCTGCCGTTTTTCCTCCTCTCAACTGCCAGGCCCTTCATCTGTGGTACAGCATGCAGCTGTATCCCACTATGGGTTGAGAGAACATTTCTGTGGTTGGGTTATGCAAACTCCCTCATTAATCCTTTTATATATGCCTTCTTCAATCGGGACCTGAGGACAACTTACCGCAACCTCCTGCAGTGCAGATATAGGAATATCAACCGGAAACTATCAGCTGCAGGGATGCATGAGGCTCTGAAGCTTGCAGAAAAGCCAGAATTTGTTCTGTAAGGTCACTTATCCTTTACTATGATAATTTATTGCTTTGTCACATTAGCTTTTCCCTTCAGGTCTGAAAGAAGAGCTATGGGAAGAACCAGGCTTCTTGAGCACTGTTAACGCAGTCACCAAGAAACTGGAGGGCAGCAAGGTTAATTCCTGTGCAGCCCACCAGTCCTAGCAAGCCTGGAGAAACAAGACAACAATCTAAAGAATGTGAGAGTAAGGGAAAGAACTGAAGTGCTAGATGTCAGAAAGAAGAGGGTAAAAGGTAGTGCAGGATTTTTGAGCTGCTAGTGAGGAAAGAGCAAAGTTGCTCAAACCAACCCATTCCTCTGGCTCTCAGCCCCACACAACTTTTAGTGTCTCTGAACATTGGATGCATCTTGTATCCTAGAGATTTTTGCTGTAATAAAAACCATTGAATGGTGAAAAGTTCAGGATAATTCATTGTTTTCCTCTTTGTTATTACAAAAATAAATCATTTAAGATAAAGCTGGATCAGAGAAGTTATATTGCTTAGAAATACTCTATTAAAAAAAACATCCATTAAGCATTAATTCACTGAATTGCCTGGGAATAAAGTACTTTGTGAAATTTAATGTTGCCTTTGCATGCCAACTATGGCACTGAAGGAATACATTACACTTTGAATACGAATGTAAGTTGGAGTAAATTCACATGGACTACAGCTACTGCTGCCATGCAACACAATTAGCTGCATTGCTTCTATGGCAATTATACCAGGTAAGGCTCTTGTCCTATGTTGGTAATAGAACAAATGTCTGATAACCATTTATTTCAGGAGCTGTCTGGTCTTTGTCCATCTTTGTTTCCTTAAATTCTCTTGGCTTTATCAGTTGAGCTCTTCCCTAATCTAGAAGGAGACTCTACACTCAGGGCTTGATTTCTATTGATATATAGCTAGTCCTTGCTCCAATACAGTAGTTAGTTTAATGCCTGTGTGGAAGCTCTTCTAGCTTCTTGGGATTTCTTTCCTTTCTGAAGACAGTAAGAAGATGACATTCAGAGACATCTGGACATTATTCTTACAAATGGATTTTGGTCATCACCTCTGCTTAAAATGATTTAAACCCTTGCCTTGTGTAAGAACCAAGAACATTTATGATTTCTAGTTCTCACTGTTTCCCTCCACCACTGCAGCTCATCCAAGTATGTAATTCTACTTCTCCTGATTCTGGTAACAAAGCTCTTCCCTCAGTGGAGCAGGGTCAAATATTATAACAGTATTTTTATATATCACTTAGTAATAATGAATGCATTATCTTTATATTAATATATTAATATGATACATTAAGTGCTAATTATGTTATATGTTAATGTAATAACAAGATAATAATAAGCTTCTAACAACATATGTTTTTATATATAATATGCTTGTAACAACAAGATGTTTCCTATGGACAGAGAGATTGCACTGCATGCCGTGTTGCAGAGGAAGCACAGGGTATATTTGTGAACTCAGATTCTTTCAGAGCTCAGGTTTTCAGATATCTGGACATCACTGAGGAGATGTGTTCATTACCAAAATGTCTCACTGAGGAGAAGTGTTCATTACCGAAATACCTCAGTAGCACTTTAGGCTAACTTCTGTCCCCACTTTCTCAAGTATTAAGCCAAAATGACTAACATCACTGAATTAATATTAGTAGTGAGAAGTTTGTGCCAGCATCCTTGTTCAAAGCACAGAGATGACTGCAAACACTGGAGATTGTAAGTAGTGCTCGCGAGATAAATAAGACCTGGATTGACATGCTGAGCTATGCACACCGAAACAAGCTTAAGGCATTTTAGATGGATTTATACACTATGATACATACAGTCAGAAGTATATTTTGACCTTATTTTTAGTGAAGGATAACAGTTTTGTAACAGTAAAAGATATGCTATATCCCAGCTTCAAGAAGTTTTTCTAAAAAAAGTTTCAAATTAATTTGAAACGTTCTGATGAAAATTCTGACAAAAAGAGATTTTGGCCAAGAATGTCCACAAGCTCTGTAGCACAGAGTAGGGCTCATGTTAACTCAAGCATATTTTCCATATTCAGCATGAAATTAATGATGTTTCTGACTTTGTTACCTATCAGAAAAGCATTTTTTTAGTTCCTAGCATGAGTGAGTTTTCACATTTTCTGCATATTTTTCCAATGTGAGGACATATTGGAGAATATAGAAATAAAAGTATCTGTGAAGATTTCAAGTGGGATTTTAAAATTCTGAGGCTGATTTAAGAATTCTGAGCAGAAGTTTCAGCTGTTGTTATTCTGCAGGAAAGTCTGAGAAGTTGTAGTTGCTCCAAATAAGGTGTTTTTTTTTTTTTTTTTTCCCCCCTTCTGAAACATAGAAGTGTCTTATGAGTCAGAAATTGACATTTGCCCAGCTGTCACTAAAGACAATTGCTTTCCTCAGGGAAAGTATCCTGCAGGACTCCTCCTCTCCTCTACCATCTGTTTCAGGTAACAAGATCCCAGGAAAGAACAAGAATCGTTATGGGCTATGTCAGTCCCTGAAGTTTTTGGAGATAAACAGCCACCTTTCATCTCTGGATATGTTTAAAAAGAAAATGTATTCAGTGGAAAAACTAAAAAAGTTGAGAAGATTAAAACAACGTTGCATTTCCCAAGCACACGGGTAACACAGTGTTGAGAAGAAGAGAAAGCTTTCAGACAGAATTGTAACTGAAAGAGGCTCAAATGAGAAGCATAAAGAAATAATTGCTTGGGCTCAAGAACAAGACTTTTTACTTTTTTAAAAAATAAATAAATGGAACTGCAGCAAAATACCTAACTTTGGTAGTAGTATTTTCTTTAGATAATAAGCTACTCATCTGACAAACGAGTTATGTATCCATGGGTGAGTGAGAAGTCTACATCACCACATATGCAGCCTGGTGCATGCTAGTACCAAAGCCTAGAAGAGGTTGCACCCTTGGTCTGTGTGTCCTCCCACGTGTTTCTAGGAGAAAGTGAGGGAAGTGAATCAGACAGATGGGGTTGTGAGATAAACTGTAACACAAAACTCCCAGAACAAGTCAGAGCATAGGGAGGCCAGCATAAGACTGAATGAAGAAAGTGAAAGGCAAAATATTGGAAGGCAGGCATGGAGGCATTTCTAGGTTTCAGCCTTATGACTGGCTCTTCTGTGCAAAAATGTAGAGAGAACAAGGGTCCATATTCAAGATTTTGAGGATAAAGGCAAACTTGACATATGCTTGCACAATCCCAGTAAAAAGACTACTTTAACCTCATTGCTTAAAGGGGATCTGGGCTCTTAAGCTCTGTGCTGCTCTGTTAGAAAAGTGTTTTATTGGTTTTTTGTTTGTTTTCAATACCAGCATGAAGTGAATCTCAACTTTATGTAACATCTGTTCAGATGTAAAAGCAATGAAATCTAAGCCAAATTATTTTTAAGAGAGAGCACATATTGTCCAAATCCATAGACTGTAGTCATACAAGAACGTAGAAAACTGTGACAGCTAAGTGTATAACCCCACACCTGGGAGTTTTGGAAAATTTCATCCATCTCATCCTTAAGCTGCAGCCCGAGATGTGACAAATCCCATGTTAACTACAGAGTGTGAAAGACTTGAAATATTGCACAACCTCAGATTTTCTGTGAAGGTAACAGTCACTTTGTATTATGCTCAACAGGAAAGGTTCAAGCTGGTCCACAGGGCAGCACAGTCTGGAAAACAAAAAAGCCTGGAAAATCTGTTGTAGAGAATAGGTTTGCCCATTACCTATAGTGCAGAACTGGCCTTGCCCCAGCTGGATTTTTTGTCTGAGGAAATTCAATGCAACATTTGTTACTAGTTACAGTAACCACATTCATCATTTCTAATTAGAAAGCTTATTGCTGTATGACCTAGACCATCCTTCAACCAGCTGGTAGTTTCAAAATTGATTTCTAGCCACTACTATGTGATTTCTGGATGGTGGCCGTGGCAGGAAAATGAGGCCAAGTTTTGCTTCTGTTTACTAGATCGACAAATTTTTGAAACAGTTGTGCTTAGTTCACACTCACATCGTACTTGTGTCTGCTTTCCATGGTCTCATGAGGCTGCTTTGACTTTTTGCTTCCTCTATAGCTCTCGAGTAGGAATTTACCCCTCTTTGTTCAGGCAGGGAAGAAGTCATCACAATGTATTTTGAGGTCAGGGCTTTTTCTTTCAGGATCTCTCTGGCTGATATTTCCAGGCAAATGTGGCCAGCTGTACTGGCTCAGGGAATCACCACTCAGCTATACCATGCCTAAACACTGGGAGAAACAAGATGATATCAGGAACTCCTCAAGCAGTGATTTCAGAGTGATTGCCAAACCTGTGCTAGGACCTGAATAAGTTCGGAGGCAGCCAGCACTGCTGCTGCACAGCTGATGACAGAAAGCACCTATCCCACCTCTTCAAACAGCACAAGTGGCCACTCAGGATCAGTCATGGTCCTCAGCTGCAGCCTGAAATCTTCAATTGCTGCCAGAAGTATCTAGACAGCAACACAGGGAGATGAATCGGACCTTCTGTGCTTTATGCGCCAGTGGTATGGAAAGATCCTCAAGAGCAGCCTTCAAGTGAGCCAGTTCCCTAAAAGGAGTTTTACGCACAGCTGTGCCAGAGATCCTTCCGTAGGTCTAGCTTTCAGTACTGCAAACACATTTTACTGAATATAAACATGTTAGCCTAAAAATCCTCAGTTGTGGCCAAAAAAGAAAAAAGAAAACCAAAGGGGCATAAGAAGATAACTCTTACACAGCTCGTGATACGGTATAAGCAATACCCTGCCTAGCATTTATCCATAAAGGTAGCACTGGTTCTCAATGGTTCCCAGGTGAGGGGACCGTGGATGTGCCTTCTTTACCCGAAACAGCCTTTCCACAATGGCCTCATACTAGCAGGATAGCAGCCAATATACTGGTGCTTCTTTACCAGCAGTCCATTGCATCCTTCTAGTCTCATCCTGCTCAGATGCACTATATTTATGCCATTTCCCACCCCTCCATAAGCAGGGCACAAAGCAGCTTATAGTAATGGCTTTAGATGAACAGACTTGAACTGAAAATTTCTTCTGCACTACCCTTTGCACAGAATTTGAGATGATGGTTTTGTGAAGGGTCTGGCTAGTTTTTGCAGCCTTCCCCACCCACCTCCATCTCTGTTTCTTTCTATTGAGTTTATTAGCCACAGTCAAATCAGTAACTGTTGCTCAGAAGTTCTTAAGTATGACCATATTTCTTCATGGCCATTCCTGTTGATAGCTGCCTTTGTCAAGTCACAGCTAGGCTACTGCAAAGCACTCGCTTGTTTAGAAGCAGCAGCTGATCTGCAAGGGATCCACGCAGTAGGAACATATTATAGTATTCTGCATGGTATTTTTCCTCATATTGGAATATAACTCAAGGTTTTGTTGCAGTGTCAATACAAGCTATGTTCCTCCTGGTCACTTGGTACTGCTCTTTCGAGGGAGACTGTCTGGAGTAGAAGACTCCTTCCTAACATTTTCTCCCAGCTCCCACAGCACACCTGCGTGTAGGTTTAGTACTGTAGCACAGTACTGGCACCGACCAGACAACTCCTCTGTTTAACCAGAGTCTTACTATGTAAAAATAGAAGCAGTAGGGTTGTAAAAATTGAGAATTCACATTAATGTCTCATTATTTTATGCCTGTTGCTTCACACTTCAGTTTCATGAAAAGAAAAGCATTGTTTTTTGTTCTTTGTTGAGATGTTTTACTAGCTTGCACCACCTGCAGAAAGAGATGGTGAAATGGTGAAGTAAATCTACTACAATGAGACAGAGAAGGGAATTATTTATCAAATTAATATTGTAAATATTGCAGACAGAGTCCATTCACTCCCTTCCCCTGCTTTATGGCACGAAAATGGATTTCCTGGCAGCCCCTGCTCCAAATGCTGGGGTCAGCACAGCACCTTTGGGAGAACAACACTGAGGTGAGTACTGGGATCACTGACAGACGCTGTAGGTACAGAACTGGAAGGTGTTTTGAAGCAATGCCACATTGCTTTCCTCTAGCTATCAACTTAGCTTTCCACATAATTTTTGTCATCCTTCAGGAGAAGGCATTCAAAGTACGTTCTCAGAAAATGTGCAAGATCAATGTATCGTCAAATCCTCTTCACAGTTTGCTGAAGAGTCAGTTGTTGTCTCTTAAGACAATGTTGCTCAGGGAGAGAGAAAGGAGAAACTCAGAGACATAGTCTTAATGTGTAGAATTATGAGTGTACTGGAATAGAAGACAACCTATTTCAAAAATTAAGGTGGTAGAAAGGTGGAGGGCTGATTTTTCTTAAGAAACAGAGGAGGACTCAGGCAAATAGAAATAGACTAAAACACTGCACTAAAAGAACAATCTTTGCATTGTGCAAGAAATACAAATTTATATCCATCTTCACTGATTTTAATCTCTTAAGTAGTTATTGCCACTAAAGAGTGGGCTTGGCATGAATTTGAAGTGAGTTAATATCATTTTCTATACCTGCTTTCTAAACATTTTGCCAAATGCAAAATCCACACTTGCTATTCTGGCACCCCTTTTAGCTGTCCTACTGCATTGCCAAACCCTTTCTTGTGCTGCAGTATTTCCAACAGGGCAGAATGGCTTTTACTCACTGAAAACTGAAATATGTTTGATTCCCAGAAAAATTAACTTTTCTGTTAACTTTTCCTTGCTGCAGGTAAAAACAAACAAACAAATAAAACACCATACATTGAGATACTGTTTTCTTTGAGATATTCATATACAGTTACTGTAGGGGATAATATTTTGATGATTTGTAAGGTTTGTGACTTTATTGATTAAAATGATTGTTTCTGTTATTTGTGATCTTTCCCATAGATCTAATCAAGTTAGTTCAGCAAAAAAATGCTTACAGATGTATCGTTTCCAGAAGTGAGAGACCAATGCACTTTCATAAACCAATGTACCAGACTGAATAAATATTTTGCTTTTAGTTTTCTATCTACTCAGTCAAAACCAACAATATTTCATTAATTCAGTAGTTGTGTGGTCTTGCTAGTTCCAGAAAGTTGTGTTTACATTATGCTTGTTTTCACTTTCTGCAAGAGAAGAGAAGGACTCTGTAGCATCCTCATTCAGCCTTTCTAGAGAATCTGTGTTTTAAAGCATGGAAAAATATAGCAGAATGCAACCATATAAACTCATTAATGTTTCGGAAAACGTTGCATCTTTGTCTGATCTAACCAAGATTTTTGCAGATCTCTGATATAATGGCACAGATTTGTCAGGCAAATCTACTGTCCTGAAGATGGTTGCAAGGAGAAGATAAAATCAGGCCAATTAACTGAACATCTGCTTCACTACAATAGTTACAAAAGCAGAACAACCCCACCCAATCAGTAAAAAACCAGCAGTGATATTTTGGTGATCCTAATGCTTAAACAGCATAATGACAAAGTGATACAGCTGTTTTATAGAAACACTGAAATGAATATCTTAGTGGTATGTGTTTCCAAACTGAGTAAGAGCTACTTACCCAAGATTTAAGTGACCAATTTCCTCACATGTTTAATTACTGGAGACTGTCACTATGGAATGCTGGAGCAAGTTGCTGTGGTTTTGCAGTCTAGTAAAATAATTTTACATTTGCATGGGTTTGCAGTAAGGAGTATACTAATATATAGAAGGTTTACATCCTATCTAGATATATTCTAGATATATTCCAGGTAAAAATTCTCTCTCCAAGTTAACACATTAAAGAAGCCCAAATATTTATCCTCATAGGAGGAATAACAGAAATAATTAAAGAGTAACATGGGAACCAAACAAGCATAGAGAACTTGAAAACTTTTGGATATCTGGTTGCCAACATGCAGAGAGCCTATCTGCTCCTAACAGAATATAGTTTTTTCTTAGCTTATGCAGCATTTTTGACAAATAAATTATATTTCTTTTTTCAAACAAGGCATAAATACAGCAAGTACTCTGAAAATCATGCTAAGACCACTTACCTTGCAATTATAAATTAAAAAAAAATATCAAATATTCAATTAGATAAAGTTAATGCTGTAAGAGAACTGATATTTTTTTTTAATTTTATTTTTAAATGACTTTTCCAAAATAATTGTCTGGCAGTCCAGAAAATAACAAAGATCATCAGCACCAAAATGGTTCGGAACTACAAGGATTTATAAAAGCAAACTTTTAGCCCCCATAATGAAATAACTCATTGTCTTTTGTCGATGTATTTTCTTAAAAGTCATTAATCCAATGAATGTAATACACGAACAGAAAATAGAAAGCTATATAATTTGCCTTAGGAAATGTCATTAAACTCCAGAATTTTATTTTGGATTTTAAAAACACCTATAATTAGCCAAATATAACATTTCAAAAAATTCTTGCTTTCCTGTATGTCTAGTGTTGAAATTGGAAATAATTACTTGGTTTGTTCTCTGAAGTTCCTGCCTACCTGCCTCCCTTTAGTTTGGATCCTTGTTTGCTAAGATATGCTTTCACATAATAAGATATTTGCAATGAGTGAAAGTGCAGGTTTGTCTGTAAAAATGCCTGTTCCCAATACATTTGTTGATGTCAGTAACTGCCAATTGCCAATGATTTCAGTAGAGAAGCTACAACAAGACAAAAGAAGTACCTTGCTGCGCACTGCAGACAGACAGACCGAACTGTGTTAGGATGTCCCCAAAACCTTACAACAGGAATATTTGTAAGATTACAAAATTTCGGCCTTGATACTGTAGAGGATTGGCTCTTCCCTTCACTGAACTTGAGAAGAGAGGCGGGAATTGACTAATTATGAACAGACTGATACTGTTATAAGGAGGATAAAATGCAATGCCATGGCAGCTAAGAAGAATATCCCATGCAAAGTTTTTGCAGCAACTATTTGTCTATAAATGATTATATGAAACTGGGGGAGAAGTCTTCATTACTGCTCTGGCTCCGTTCTTTCTCTCTGGTCTGTGAGGTCTCCAAGAGCCCATGCGGGCTTGTGCTGCAACCAGGGGTTGGGAGGCTGGGCCAGATAAGGGGCTCACAGGGAAAACAGCTGCATTTTCTGGTGTCATTGCAGCAGCCATTTTGGGCTTCTGCCACCGAGTTGTGTAAATTGGACTGGGAACTTCTTCAGTTCTCACAGCAACTCAAAATAAGAGAAGTACAAAGGACTGGAAAACCACCAAAATCCTCCACTTTCCCCTAGCTTCCTCCTTTGCGCTGGACCTCTGAGAATTATCTCATTAGCCATGATCTAATTGTCTCTTAAGAAATATTTCCATTTACTTCAGTGGTATCTGGATCGGGACTTTTAGTTGCTCCAGGACATTTCACACCTAATTCATCCACTTTTTTTGAAAACAGGAAAAGTTCTGATTTCTCCAGGGAAAAACGAGTCCTGACTCATGACCTGCATCAAAGCAGCCAGAAAAAGCCAAGCCAGAACTGGAAGAAGAAAAATGAAAAGTTGGCTTCTGAAGAAATGGATAGATTTACGAAATGCACTTCATCTTCTTTTGATGGGAATGCACTAAAAATACTCAGTGAGCTCAATACATTATATTAAATACATTTTTATTGGAAGTGGTCACATCGTGTTTGTTATGGAGAAAAGTGCTGCTATATACAAGTGAAAATAGTTTTCTGCCTGAGAAAGCCAAATTATTTCAGCAATAAGAGTTTGGCACGTGGGGTGGGAAAGAAATGCAACTAAAATTCAAAGATGAAAGCGCTATGCAGATTTCCATTACATTAAACAATGTAGAAGAGATTCGTTTATGTTTACCACGCTTGTTGATCCTAACACTGGTATTAATATTCAGAGATCATCTGTGACATCAAAAAATGTATTTTGTTGTACTACAAAAAGATATTTTCAAGCACATAGTAGCTCTGTGGATGCTTTCAATATCTGTGTTAAAGAGATTCTATGCACCTGGAACAGGATCCAGAAAGACAACAATAAAATACTGGTTTCTGTAGAAATGTTCCGTTGTACTACATGAATGTATGGTTATTCGTTAAGGTGAACACAGCTTGTTGGTCTAGTACCTAACCTGCTAAGGAGAAAAGCTGCCTTCAGTTATGCTGTGACAAAAGTTAAGGGACAGAATTAGAACACGCATGTATTACACCTCTGTTAATTTACAAATGGGATAGCTTTGATTTAATGTAATTTTTTTGTGATCTACCAAATTATTAAAAAAAACAAACAAGTATTCTCTTATTCTAACTGAGATAACTACAAGAGTCTGGAGAATTTCCATAGCACTTTGCTTTTTGTCTTGCTGGCTAGCTAGACAAGACTGAGAGTTATAAAGTCTGTTGTTACTTTTTTTTTTTTAAGTTGCATCTCTCCAGATATTCATTCTGGAATCCCTACAGGATCCCAGACAGATGATATTGCTACAAAATGAACAGTCAAAACATCTGCCTCTATCCAAGTGCAGAATATGTAAACTGGTTTTGTTCTGTTGCTCCATCTCTGCATATATTTATTTTACAGTTAAAATAAACCTCTTTGATTTGACAAAAATTAAATTGGCAAGTGTTAATGAACATTTGGACCAGAGAAAATTGATTCAAGGAATCTTTCCTTAAATATACCTTTGAACAGTTTTTTGTTTGTTTTCTTCCTCCTTCGAGCTTCTCATGTTCATTTCCCCTCAGAGTTTCTAAACTACATGGGGTTATATAATCCACTATATAGTGGGATACATCATTCGTAAAGGCTATCTTCTTTAAAGCTACATTAATATGAGCACTTAGCTTATTTCCATAGCTGTATTATTTGTGACAATTTAATCTTCTACTTGCAGTTTAACCAAAACAGTTCTGGTAAGTTATCCACTGACTAACATGCTATCACAGCTTTGATTTCCTTTCTTTAAATTAATATACAAGTTCACAATAGTTATCTAGATAAGAAGGCATGCATACCAGCACTGGTCAGTTCATTACTTATCAGTAAAAGATAAATATGGAATGCAAATCATTCCATGTTAAGCCTATGTAAAACTAGGACAGAGAGCTCACTATGCTGACACCCCAAACCAGCTCCTGTAATTACACAAGAACACACCAGAGTAGCATAGTTTCATTGTACTAGGTCAGCAAGACTCTTTTCATTATTTCACTGACAAAAACTAATCACTGCGAACTCTGCATTTGAAATTTTATATATTTTTTTATAATTTACTTTATTTCCCAAAGAGAATGAAAAAGCAATGTTTTTTACATGGTTAACCTGAAGTATTTAACAGGAAATAGGACAGTTATTGTCAACAACTAATGGACCAGTTCTGACTGAATTACTTGAGAATATATTCAAAGAAATCCAGCTGAAGTCAGAACAATACTGGCAAATTGTATTGTGACTGGACTTAATGAGATAGAAAGAAGATAGATCCAGAAGTACAATAAAAAAAAAAGTCGGTATATATATACACATATAAATAACATATATCCATCCCTCATATTTTAGAATTGTACTGCCTCTTGAAAAGAAGGAAACAAGCATATTATAATCTAATAAGCATTTGTGTCTTTTAATATCTATTAAATTCCCAGAATCATTTAAAAGTTATGAGAACATCTTAGAATAACTTGTGGTATCATGGACCTATAAGTTATGGCCTGAATTTTTCCTTAAAGATTTTTTCATCCAAGAGTTTTCGGACAGGTAAACACAAAGAACATTGGGAACTACAAAGTACTGATACTTTGTCATACAGAATGAACCTCATTTTTTTCCTACTGTAACTGTCAGGTCTGTCACCTCTCGAACCAACGCACAAACCCACGCAGTAACTAGGAGGGTTACTCACGGCTAAGAATGTATTCAAGACTAGCAAGTCGAGTGTGCAATAGTTTAGAGGATTAGAAAAGCAGGGCTGATCAAAAGAAATCAAAGATCCTTATCCTTTGGGGATGACGAATTTAACTTCCAATAGTTTCTGTAGCCAGTAGCACAAAAGCAGTACAGGTACCTGCTTTACACTGAGATAATCCACACCTCCAGGCTGTAGCTGTAAGTCTAACAGACTGAACAGAGCTGAAAACAAGCCTCAGGCTCACAGTCTTGGATCTACAGAAGATAATTTTCTAGCTCTGGAATGTGATGGTCACAAGGCTGTCTTTTGGTAGTTATCACAGGATTTGTCAATTTTAATAAATAAAATGTGAGCTGGTGTTCATCCTGGCTTTCCAAATGAGGAAGCAACTTCTTCAAAGAAAAACAAAAATTGCAAAGAAGAACCTTCAAGCCTTAGAATTACTTAGACAAAAGGAAATTTACAAATTGACAATGCTGGGGGGGCAGGGGAGGGGAGAACAAAAGAAAAAAATAAAAACCACAACCTCAACCCTTTACCTCTTTATCTATATTTATACTGTATTTTCTAACTTCAGTTCTAGATACCTTTCAAAACCAGTATATGAGAGATTTCTGTAGCACATCGTCGCAAAGAGGAAGGGTCAGGTCAGAGGAGAAGAGAGTTCCTTTCCTTTCTTTGAAGAAGAAACTGTCCTCTCAGAAAGGAAAAGGAATACACCCTGCTATGTACATTATGCTCATTCTCAAGGAAAATTGTCATAAAACTGCCTCCTATCATGCCAGGAATATTACATCATTAGTGTGTACAGGGGAAGTGTACAGATAGCAAAAAGTACAGACTAATTAATTTTAAGGAGTGTGGGAACATAGTCTGTTGTAATCTAACCCCAGAGAATCTTTTAAGCCTCATTTCTGTATATATACTCTTACCTCTCAGACAAGGTGAGTCTCCCATGTAGCTAGTCCTCCAACATCCATTTCTCATTAATGTATTTTTTCCTTCCTATAATGTTCTCTTTCTCCTCCTCTTCTCTGAAATAGTTATCAACACTCTTACCATATTTGAATGTTTTGAGATATTATCACTATCCCAGATTAAGTCAGAACGGACTCCCTCTATTTCCCAGAAAACATTGGTTAATGAAAAGCAGCTGTTTAGGTTTCTTATTGCTTCATCACAAAGACCTATAGCAGCCTGAATGCACCAAGTAGTCCCAGGTGTCATGGGTATATATCTACATAGGCCAAGGCTGCTCTGGAAAATTCTGACCACAAAGAGCATAAGCAAAACTTAAGAGGAGGGAAGTAGGTAGCTAAAGTCTCCTAACTAGCAGTTAAACTCCTTGAAATTTATTTATTTATTTAAACTCTGTATTGTCTCAAAATTTGAAGGCATCTACAATATTAGTCTCATACCTATCTCTAAAAAAATTATTTATTTTGTCTAAATAAAGCCTCTTACGTTTTTAAGGCTATGTCTACCTGCACTGACACATGATAGGATTAAGTTACTTATAAACATCTTCAGTATGCAACTTGCAACTCTGAAATCAATACAACTTCTTCAAAGTAGGATTCCTTACTAAGTAGATGATGCTCACTTTGCAGCCAAGAATTCTGAAACCTTGCACATTTTACAAATACATTAAAAATGAATGTTTTGCAAACTTTTGCATTTTCTTGCAAAGACACATTTTACAAATCCACCACTATTCCTTATCACCATCCATGGCTGAGTTTGCAACCCAGAGTTTTGCAGCCTAATATTTTATAATCAGTCAAATTTCTCCCCATCTCCTCCATGCACACGTACACACACCTCTCTAATCTAGATAAATGCACATTGCAACGTTCCCTGCTCCATTCAAACGTTTTTCAAAATTCGTTGAAATGGGAAAATTTTCAGCCTCCTACTTTTAAAGAGCAAACAAAAAGTACTAGATATCACATTGTTACTTTTTTTTTTTTTTTTGGCACAGCTATTTTAGTACCCTCTCTCTTTAATGTCAGGATCTTCTGGCATCCTAAATCACACTAACACAGTTTTAAGAGACAGAACAATAGATTGTATTTTTTGCCTGTTCTAGACTATCATAAAAAAGTAAGGTTTGCTGCTTTCTAATTCCCACAACTACAGAGAAACTTTTTACTACTGAGAAGGAGAGACCTGTATGAGACCAGTGGAACTGAAAGGTCTCTTACCAGGACTAGTGAGGTGCTGGAGAAAACAGCTTATTTAAGGAAATGCCATTCTGGGAAACCGCCTTCACAAAGTAGCTGAAAGGTGTTGGTCTCGGAGAGCTATCTGGGCCTCACTAAGGGCAATAGGAAATCTTGAATTTCAGAGAGATAGGATTTTACACATAGAAAACAAATGAGGAAACATTTATGGAAGATCTTTAGGGAATTAAAAAAAAAAAAAAGCTATTTGAAAGTGCTCTTACACAGGATTTCCCTGTTGGCAGAGTGTAGGCAGTAAAGCTTAAGCATCCCCAGCACCAAGGCCTGAGCTGTTGTGCCTGAGGCCCAAGCAGTGTAGGTCAAGGGAAACATCAGTAGTTGGTTTTATTCACATTTTTCATTCTGCCAACCCCTAGATACAGTTTTGGTCCAGGTACAATTTATAGCAGCAGCTGCTGTAATCATAGCTTTAAAGCAGTTGCTTATTTAGTCCAGTCTAGAAGAGCCTCCTGTTCAGCTGACTTCCTCATCTTCTGTGTCAAAAACCTCACCTGCATATTTCAGAAAAGAGCTAGGCAAACTGTGTCTTGAAGCCCTCCTTTCCAAGCAACATCTGATCAGTAAAAATCCACTACCACCACCAAGCTCAGTGCTTCAGTGGATGCAGCTGCTAGCAAACAGCCTCACCCACCTCAGCTTGCTCCTTGGTGGCCTGATCGCCACCAATTTCTTTCTCCCCTTTAACCATTACCCTTAACTAACAGGAGTTGTTTTGCATCTCAGGAAGGGTCTGCCTTCTTGAAACATGTGGCAAAGTCACTTTTTGCTTTGCCTGTCCTTCCTGAACACCTCCATATTCTTTTCAATTAACTTTCCAGTTGCATGAGTTTCCTGTAAGCAGCAAAACCCTTGATATTTCACTCTGAGCCCCAGCATGTCTTGCTCTCCAGATCTATTCTCGGGGTCAACAGACATCTGAGAGAGCTGGTTCACAAGCTTACTGTACCCTTATTATATCTCTTCTTTACTTCATCTTTTTTATTTTTGTCCAGGTTGATATGTCCTTTACAAATATAAAGCCTTTTTATAGCTGCCACCTGATTCTACATTAAAGTTCTTGCAAATTAGCTAGTTTTATGTATACGACAAAGTGATTAATTTAATTTAGACCTGAGTATGAAATAAACACAATGACAAAAGTAAAGTTTTTATTATCAGAAGATGCGCTGTTGAAAAAGTTATGTTAAAGTATGAAAAAACATGTCTATGTATAATACTGAAAGTGAGATATTCTTAAGGATTTTAACTGATAAAAGTGAATTTTATATATTACTTCAGTTAAGTGGGGCTTTTAATATGCAAAAGTCACCAGAGAATTGAGCTGCAATTCTGTATATTTTAATTCATATATTTTTCCCTGATGAAATGTAGTAAAATATGAAGACAACATAAGAGACTGTTTTCCACAAACACCTTATCAAGAAATACAAATAAAAAGAAATTAAGCTCTTCAAATTGTAAGTGGCCTGTGATAAAAATGTTCAATGTCTTTGGTTCTAATATAAGTCTTATTTAGAAAAAAAAGAATTACTGCCGCTTGCACTGAAAATGATTCAAATTTATACAGGAGACTAAGTTAGTACGAAAGGAAATAGGGTTCCTCTGTATTAGGTACTAAGTTATATTATGCTTCTAAAATGTATAAACCCAGAGGGATATTAAAATGTTAATTTGGATAGAATTTAAAAGGTAACTACTTCTATACAATAAAATAAAAAGTCTACTAAATACTAATCCCTGTCATGCTTTCTTTGAATTAATGCTACAGAAAACAGAGAATCCATTTGTTTAAGTGATTTTAATTTAGATTCATGGAAGACATTCTCATCTACGAAAAGTCTTTTTTTTTTTTCAGCTCGACTCATTTAAAATCCTTACCGTACCAAAATTAGTGTTAAAGAGAGATACCTAACACTTGTTGGATAGCACTGAACTGAAAGAATGAGAGCAAGGAAATTTGAATGAATCTCCTGAAGAACAGGTTTTTTGTTCAGCACAGGCACTGCTATGAAGAACAACAGCTCAGGACCTACTGAGCAGGTCAAGATTTGTCTCTCCTAAGCAAAAGCTTACGATCTATTCAAGCCTTAGAAGGGAAGGGCAGGAAATTCAACTGATGCCTATTTCCTTCTTCCTCTGTTCATTTCTCCTGTTCCTCTCCCTGGTACATTGGTGTTACTTTCCATTTCACCTGTATTCCCTGTTCTGCCCACCCTGCATGTCGTGCTTCAGTGACGTCCAAACCTTTCTCATCTCCTCTCTCACAATCTTCTTTTAAATGCTTTTAAAACACTGAAGCCATCTTGGAAAAGAAAAAGAAAAAAAAAAAAAAAACCACCTCCCATCCCTATTTTTTCCCTTCTAGTTCCCTGTCTGATGCTACTGTTATCCTTTGTATTATATTGTTGTCTCTGTCCTTAGCCACTCAACCAAATCCTCCTAGCCAGGTCTTCGCTGCAAACACCCAGGAGTATTAGTTGCGTTCCAGTCCAGAGAAGACTGCTCTGACCATAAAGAATATTTTACCCTATTTCTTGAATAACATATTATAAATACGGATTTGGATTTTCTTCTAGTTCTATTTAAAGAAGCTGTAGAGCATATTGTCTAGGAAATCCTTTGACATTAGTCTCGTTTATTAAAAAAGAATAACCTAACATTGCTTTTAAAAAAATCCAAGGACTTTGGCTAGTTTAGTCAAAATAATTTTCATCTACAAACAATTTTTTTTAATGTTTGTATCTTACTTTCAAACTTGTTTTATTTGTACCTTGCAAAGATGCATATACGAAATATTATATAGTTTTGTTCTTTTCCTTCAAACACTTTTTTCAGTAATTTACACTTCCAGAGTTTTTACTGATAGTGATAGTTCGAAGGCTCCAGGGCTAGGAAAAACTAATATACAGCCTCTCAACCCAAATGTGCTTTAGATAAACCAGAATTTTATAGTACATACTTGACATCTGTATTTTGTCTCGACCTATTAATTGCACAAAGGGCATCCATTTTGGAACATCCACAGAGAACAATATTCCCACCTTTCATGATATTTGTTTTGCTCATGCAAGTGTTCTCATCCCTTTTCCCTTTGCTGTACCAATACTTATTTCTTCAACCAATGCTCTTACTGCTGACTACCTACATGAATTCTTTTGTTAAGACTACCACACATCTAAGTTGGGTATTTGCTCAAATAAACAGAGGTGATTTCCATTGGAATCAAAATAAACCAATAAATGAGACAGCCCATATGATTACTTTTTGTAGCATATCATAAAAGAGATTTTAAGAAGACAGGGTATTTTGAAGCTGATCTCACAATATCATTCTTATGCGTAACCATTTCAGTAGTTCTGAGCAAAACGCATCCCTTACAGTTTCAATTACAAGCTTCAAAAAAGATGAAAGACGCAAACACAACACAAACCACTATGGGAAATCACATCAGAGAAAAGTCAGTGAAAGAAGTATTTGAAAAGTCAACGTAAGTATTCAATACTCCAGAAAACATGAAAAACAAAACATGCAGATTATACCTACGCTCTTAATCTAGCGATACTGCCCAGTACCCAAATCTAGGTGTACAACCATGTGTCTGACCCTGTGTACGAGAAGACTTGAGCACGTTTTCCCCCACACTCACTGTTCCTCCAGCACTACAACACAACTTCTGTTCCTCCAGTACATGCCAACACACCTTCTGCTCCAGTCAGCACTGGAGCACGGCACAGGGCATGCCTGACCCCTAAACACAGATTACCAGGGAGGAACAGTTCAGCAAGAACTACAGACTCACCCCTCAAAGTCGGGTCACCAAACGTTTTTCCAGGGAGCACCAGGTCGTAATTAACACTCTCTTCTGGGAGACATGTCCCCTGTTAAAGGACTGATCCAGCTCCCTCTGACGAGGTAGCTAGAGGGAATGGAGTAAAGCCAAAAAGACTCATCTTTCCAGTTCCCATCTTTGTGAGTTTAGTCATTATGCCATTTAATGGAAAGGAATCTTTGTGCTGTCCCAGTCCTTTATTTATTCTTGCCAGGCTAGGCATCTATTAATCATTACTTAATTTTTAGCAAGAATGTGAAGCCCTTCTTAAATAATTTCTTAGGAAGTTACAGCCAGGGCAGATGAACTGCATAAGCTTGTTTCACACGATGAAACTTAGGTTGATCTATGCTTAAAATGAGAAATGCCAAAAACCTCTCTGCTCTCCTAGGCCATTTGCATATGCCCACTCTATATTCATTAGTTTGACATTTACTGCTCTTATTCTGTCAGCAGAATGTTGATTTGATTTTCACTCTTGCCATTACAATGTCACAGGTATGATAGGAGTATGAATGGCATGATAGATTTACAAATTGAATAAAATATGATACTGAGGAGTAATTGCTGGTAGGAAACTAAATTTTAATAATGACTTACAACTGGAAAGCAATTAGCTAAATAAAATTATTTTATTCATTATCATGATTTATAGATGAATCATTGGAGGGAAATGTCCAACTATAAGCTTATCTCTCATCTAAAATGTTAAGAAGATTAAGATACGGAGAGTGATCAGTTTCTTGAAAGCGTGGCAAGGGCAAAGAGAAAGCAGAGAGAGAAACAGTGGAATAGCTGCTGCCTGTTTGAAACCAGTAAGACCTACAACCGGAAACTCTTGCTTTGGAATCAGAGTGACAACAAAGTGAAAACAAGCTCTATTTTTTGCCACACTTATCACAAGTAGATAGTAATTTTTGAATGGGAATAGGGTATCTTCAATAAAAATTTAACCTGAAGGAAAAGTTTTGTGAGATTGAAAGAAATATTTCTAGAATTGTGATCCAAAACACCCCCACCTAGCTGCCACCACAGCATGGATATCTCTGAACAGCTACTTCCTTGTTTAGTTGTAAGCTCCTGCAAGGCAAGGAGGTCTCCTCCTGAGCCAGAGGGCTGCAGAGCCAGAGCCAGCCAGTACGAACAAACAAACTTTTGCCCAAGTCATCAGTCTGATGAGCAGTACATATTGCAGATCTGGTCACCTTCTTTTAGGGATGGTTGTGACAGTGGTAGTATCTATGTTTCTTGTAAGATGGTCAGAGGACTTATTCAGCACAGGAAAGTCTGGCAGCAAGGCCCACGTCAAATCCACAACTCCTCATTCTCTGAGCACTCCAGTCACCGGGCTATTCAATGACAGAAGCATTGTCTGTCCCTTCCATTGAAGGCACTTTGCAGAAGGTAGTTCAATGTTAACTGGAGCAAATGGAAGTGAAGGGATACTTGACTCATACCCTAGTATTAAAGATATTTGTTTATGCTTAAGGAGTTTTTATCCAGTGGATGTATGGTAAATGTGTAGTCAGCACTGTGGATAAAATTCTGGAAGCAGAAGCCAGGATTTGTTTGCTATTTCCCAGGTAAGCTCCATCATCCTATCCTGCAGACTCAGGCCACCAGAATCAAGAATCTAGAATCAGACCTGTTTGTCCCACAGATCTCAAAAGTTTCTCCCATAAAAGAGCATCACTTCTAGAGCAGCAGGAGAAACCATTCCACCACCAAATCAGAAGACCTTGGTAATTAGGTTCTTTACTGAGAAACAGCTAAGGATCAGCTCTCTTAGGGTAAGGACTGTCTCTTGAGAGTGATGTAAACAATAAGATTTTCTATAAAATGCTCACAATATAATTGCTCTTTTAAAGAAAATAAAGACCCCCACTGAAATCTTTGAAAGAAAACAGCGTAGATGCTCATCTCTAGGAATGAACCCCCAAAATAGTAGGCATATCTCAGTTCCAGAAAGCAGTCTCAAGTATACAACACAGAGTATTAAACTGGCTAGCTAAAGGAGGTTTTATTACTCTCCGACCCCATCCAGAGGCTTCTGGACACCTCTCTGGCACTGCAGAAGAAGCCCATGTGCCTAACATAGGCATTTCATTTCAATTTGGGCATCAGGAACCTAAGAAGTTAAGCCCTACACTGGATTTAATGCAATTATTTTCAAAGTGTGCTGGCACAAACATGTGGATGAAGTCATGGATATTATATTATTAGTTTTAATTAACTAAGAGAAAACATACACTGTTTTCTCTGAGCATTGACTAAGATGTGGTAAAAATTATTATGTAGAGATGTGCAACCAGCATAGGGCTAAAAATGCTATTTTACAGTGAATGATTATATTCATTAATGTAATTTACCAGAGAGTGACTTAACCTTCATTTTCAACTTTTCACTTTCATGTATTTGAAGACTTGTTTCTATTAGCAACGGTAGTTACTCCTTTGTTATGATGTAGTTTAGAGTTATGCTAAAAAAGAAAAATCCCCACAGTTACTAATAATTTGCATATAGATAGTCAACTTCTCTAAGATGAAAATAAAATCATCTGCTATGTATATTTCAGTCATTTGCCTAAAGCCTTTCTTTCGGTGTTCATCTCACTGCTTGAACTACTAGCTCATATTTACTTTTCAAAGACTTTAATGCTATAAGTCCACTAGCTGTTCATATAAAGTACCCACTGGCTACAGAAGTTGTGATCCATTACGGATATTTTGTTTCATTATGGATTACTCAAAAACTCAGAAAAATAATTCATGCAAAATCATGCTGAGATAACCAGCACTTTTCCCCATATAATTCCACCTTGCATGGATGCACATATTTCACTTAGAAATTTGCACTTAACAGATCATTCCTTTGCAAAGTTTCTCGATGTGTTTTTGCAAGGTTTTCTTCTAACCCTGTAAAATATTGATGTTTCTTACCAAAGTCTCCCTCTTTATTTTAGGACTCTCCTGGAAATCCTTTAGCTAAATTTATTTCTATGCTTTACTTGTTTTCTCTGCACTTTTGAGGACCTTGTTTCCAGATCAACCCAAATACCCAGTCCAACCACCTCACTATAGAGCCAGAGCCTATAAGCTGGGACATCTTCCCTTACACTATAGTTCAATCATTGTATCTTTCACCTTGATCAGAAGTTGATATTTGCCGTGTAAAATAAACCACACATTTCTTTTAAAAATGACCTAACTTATTTATTAATTCAATTTTACCTCAACAAGACTAAGATCTCTTCATGCTATACACTTTATGAAAATATAGGACAACAGATTTCCTACTAAAAAACACAGATAGGAGTGGGAAGCAAATTTGATCCAGAGACATGGTCAACAAGGAGGAAGGCAGGCCAGATAAACCCAAAGAAGGAGCCCAGAGAGGAGGCCCAGCTTAGAGAGGGCTGAGACATTACAATCGTGTTCTGATTGTATAGCACAGCATGCTAACAAGTCTGTCCTGTAATGTACAAATACACTCTCAAAGCACAAATGTGAAGTTCTCTGACAAGTGATGGCTTTAACTTCATGAAACATTAATAAGAAAGCACTGATATTTTGCCCATTGATGAAAAACTGAGAAGGTACTACGAATATGCATTGAGAATATCCTGAAAAATGTCACTTCAAGGGAGGGCTTTAGACTAGAGACACTTATTCAGCTGTTACATTAATACTGATGTGATATTACTTGCTTCAGTGAGGAATTATGAAGAACGTTCTGCATCCTAGCACTCAGCAGTTGGAACTCATACCAGAAACTGGGTTTCAGTATTTGGATTTGTCTTAGTGACTTTATCCCTGGCTCCTAGCTGTCTACATAAGTTTAGCTAGCAATAATTGCTCTCACAGTGCATAACTGAAGCTAGCAAAATACCTGCTGCATATCATATATTAATGCTTCACATAGTATAAGCTTGGATTTGGTGGGTAAGCCTAGGTAACATCTCCAAAAATATCAAAATACGATATTAAAACTTGAGAATTGTCAGCAACTTTTACAATGTGTGGTAGTTTATTTTTGTGCTCCAATATGACTTTTTTTGGGTGAAAAAATCTTCAGACTGTTAAATATAAAAGCTTTTATATCAAAGTAAGTTTTAAAATGTTATTCAAAATTATTCTGTTGCCACAGAGGAACAGTATACCCTTTAAAATGCTCCCTTTAGAACTGTCCCAAATAACTGACAGGAAGAAATAACATTGTTTAGTTTTTTAAATTACCACATACAATTTACCATCTGTAAATAGATGGAATTTTCTCCATTTCCATGAATTGGCCTACCTAAACAGCTGGTTAAACAATGCTGTAGGTTGCAAAATGCATACCTAGAAGGAAAGTAATCTGAATGATCTCCAAAAACATATTTCTCTTTAGCTGCTCTAGTTTCGTAAACTGCAACTCAGATACACCTTTTTCCATTCAGATTTCAAATGCTTCTCTGCAAATTATGGTCTGTAACTGTAGTTCATTGAACAAAGTATTAGAAAAGACTGAGTAGTTCTGATAAAACACAGAGAAAGATTAAGCCTTTATCTAAGAAAATGACCCTGGGATTACTTGTGATACAAACTCATATGGGTATAGGTGTCCTCCAAATGACATTTGATAAATATCTGAATCTTTTAAATTTGTAGTACAGAATTTTGCTTCCTAGCTAGCAAAAGCTTTGAAAGAAACTGGAGTACATCAACCCTCTGTGGACCATAGCAGAAACAAACAGCTGTATCTGTTGCTGGTGCCATACAAACACGTCTGCCAGCTGGCTAATTTGAATCCAGGAGGACCCATGAAGCAATCTTGTTCCCATTATTGTTTACAGAAGTAGTAGAATTCATTTTCTCCCTCTTACAGAAAGAGATAACCAGAGCACACAGTTTTTTTCTTTGTCATTATTTTTTAGCACATAAATAGTTCAAGAAGATTGGCCTGTGACTAATAAAATATGCTGTGGGCTGCATACCTGAGTCTAGGGCCAAACTCTCTGCATCCCTATATCCTGAATATCATATTAGCAGCCATTGGAAAGGTCTAGATTATGCTGGCTATGAAAGGTCACAAAAAAAAAAAAAAAAAAAAAAACCAATCTGCAAAAAAGGCTCCCCTCCTACAAGTCCATGTTGTCTGCCTTGATGATGGCACAAAAAACTATACTTTCAGAAGTTCACCTTCTCTTTAAAATGATTCTGAATAATGACAACTAAACCAATTTTTACTGATTGCACAATACTGTTAAACTTTTTTTTTGGTTCTTTTGTTTGTTTTAATTATCTGTTTACTTAAGATTTAAATTAGCAAGTAAAAAAGCTTGGTTTAAAATGTCAGTTTTAGTCTTTGTATATGCACCTTTTGTCATTTTTCTAAAGGAATAATTTAAGTCTCAAGAGTTAGAAATTAGTAATGTGTATTGATTTGCAGATGAACATAGCCTTTACTTTAAACTTGATACTTGCCTTTGCTGACCAAGAGGATACAATGTAGATATTCAAGAAGTTATATTGACGCACATGTACTCAGAGTCTTGAAATTCAAGTTTTGAACAGGGAATGGTATTTCTATTTAAAGATTAACGGATCTGACCTACAGATTAAAGATGTTTTAACAGGTGTTATCTGTCAAACTGCTTTAGAATGGAAACTGAAAGTTCATGGATTTGAAGGAAAACACCATTTTATAATTGATTTGTTATGTAACACAAAGGAGAAAGGATTATAGGTGTTTTGCACTTCAAAAACTGATTTACTCACCCACAGTGATGGGATCTTTATTTAATGAGCTGAATTAATGGTTTTCTGGTCTGTCTTTCAGTGTTTCAGAATTCGCAGGTAACAACTCATCACACATTTTATCCAAGGATTCAAAGAGGAAAAGAAACTTTCCTGTTTTTACAGTGAATTAAACTGAGAAAACTCAAAATAGGAGTTGTCTGCACTTGTCTGCAGTTGCTGGTGAGACCATATTTAGCAGAAGCTGGCCTGAAATTTAAAAACACCGTAGCTTCAGATTTGTAGTTCAAGACTTCAACTCACCCAGATAGTTGGCGCTCTGTAGCACAAAGTAGCAGTAAACATGGGACAGTGCCTCACTGATACAATTGTAATTTAATTCTAAAGGAAGCGTAGTTTTAAGTTTGCAATCTGGTTTAAATAACTTGCTTTTTAAGCTCTTTTAAATTTTATTTGCCACATTAATGTATAAGGTAACTGCATGTTCTTACCTAATACTATAGGTTTCAGGCAAAGGATTTGTTCCACTGTCATTCTTTTGTTTCAAGCATTGTTTAGGATACAACATCACCAGAACAAGTTCTTCATAGTCTGTTGAAAATAAAAGACAGGTCCCCTTACAGTTTTTTTGCCATGCAGCTACCATAAGAGAGCACCACTTTGATGTTATCTGTTTAACTTAGCCACGTATTTGGCTATAAACTATATCTGTTTAACTGAGTTATATATAGCAAAGGAATCAGCAGTCTGTGAATGAGGGTTATGCTAAATTTAAACTCGGTTGTCTGCATGAAACATCTCCTGTGCAGCTGGGGTAAAAACTCCCCATTTGTAAGAGCAGGAAAAATGTGGAATTTGTAGATAATTCACTGGAACTCAGGAAATTCAGAGATACATCAAAACCTGCCTCAGTACTCTGTATCATTACTCAAATACAGAGCCACATAAACTGATAAGGCTGTGTTCCACAGGTTTCTGCATGACTAGAACAAAATGAGGTTTCTGTGGCCATTTGCTTAAGCTTTCTAACTTCTGTCAGTAATAAAGCAGTATCTTCAATGTAGGCATGTAGCAATAACATAAGCTACTTTGAAGGATGACACTAAATTGAATTGTCTACAAGCTACATAATTATTCCCTTTGGGAATGAATAGCATTCTGGAAAAACAGCTTTTGAAGTAGCTAGTTTGTTAACACATGCTTTTGTTGTTTTCTTAACTCCACTGTGTTTTATATCATGTTAGGGAACTATTTTTCAATCAAGAGTAACTATTTGTGATTTGTTACTGTAGGTGCAGAACTAATACTAATAACTGGTACATAAATTTCCTGTCAGCATAGATAATTTGACATGTACAAATAAATTATCAACTTCCTTGAGTCTCCATGCATAATTAGTATATTATTTTGGTTTTTTTTAGTCATAAAGAGCTCTCTTGCATCAAAACTGCGACCACATCAAATGCTTTTCTAGCACACTATCACTAACAAAATCCCCATTCATCTCTTGTATTGAGCTTGTTGTGTCTTTGCCTCTCAGTACTTCAGTTTAGCACGTATTTTTGGGCTTTTTGTGCCAAAGATCCCAGATTCAAACTTCATCACCAGCCCAAGGGCAATGCATCCTGACTGGCTAGAAGTGCAGAAATGATAGACTGGGAGAAGAAGGTAAAGATAGAGGTCGCAAAAAATACACCAAGCAGTTTATAGAAAAACTTTTCTTAATGAGGGTCTGGGTGAAATCAAATGGCGCATTGTGAAGATGCTCATGGTAAATACACTAAGCAATTAAAACTGAAACAAAGGCATTCCTGCATGGCAAGGCACATACCAGCACCATTACAAAGCTGTGCCAGTGTGCTCACCCACCACAGTCATACAGCTAGTGCTCCTCCCAGGCAGCTTTAACCTCCTCCTTAGCTACACTGAGCCAAGTTTTGTTGCTTTGGGGGCTATGTATACATGGAGCTGTGTCCACATGGATATAATCTGAGTGGAACAGATCCACTAGCTCACTGTGAATGCATGATGAAAATTAAGCAATATCTGGAGTAAAACGGAGCAGGAGAATGCGGCTTAAGCAGAGTATCAAATCCTCTTCCTTACTTACTTCAGTTAATAGGGTAGACTACAGGGTGTAATAAATCCTTGACTATGAATGCTATAGGGCCTTTGGATGGCTACGTGTATGCTATAGTTTGTACCTTAGGCACCACATATGATTGATTAATGGGATAAAGCAAATGAGGCTTGAAATTAAAGAGTGTATACAGAAGAGTATAACTCACAATGGAAGCAAGGAAACAAATGCAAGTTGAACTGAAAAGAGACCAGACACTAAAGACGAACATGGCTGAAAAACAGGATCACGTAAATGAAACCAGGATGGCAAAATTAATTATGTAAAAGGCGTGAAGATCGACGCAGAGTACCAGGAACCTGGAGATTTAGAGGTGACAGAAAAGCTAAAATAAAATAGCAGCCCTTCCCAAAATAAAAATAGCAGGCTTACCAGGTAATTCTCCCACATTTTCTCAGGACTATTGAATAGCTTTAGCTATTAGACCTCAAATAAACCTACCTGAAGATGAGATCTGATTACCATATCAAACATGGTAAAGTTTGACACCGTTATTATAGTCCTTTCCACCTGCCAGAAAATCTAGGGTACAACAGAACTCACTATATTTTGAATTTTTATCCAATATTTCTGTTAGGCTTGACCAAGATAGGCAGACTTACATGATTGTCCTCTCTAGAGGGTCTGGCATGTAACACTTTGTAAAAGTGCAAAAGGTTCTTGCTGCAAAGGTCTGGTGAGGCAGAACTCCAGTCCTGAGAAACCTTGGTCCTGGGAACTTTCTGAATGCATTTTGTTGTTCTACTGGCTAATCACCTGAGTAGTACTGTGCATGTGTGTATATATATATGATATATAATAATGATATGTATATCATACACACACACACTCCTGTATTTAAGAGGGAGGCAAAGCACCTTGTTCTGCTTCAGTAAACTATTCCAGCATATGTTTAATTCCCTCATTAGTGAGCGAAGCATATAAGCATGCGTTTAATCATGTGTCATTCTCATTGCAATCAATAAGACTAAGCGGAGCTCAAGTGGTTTGATAAAGTAAAGCCCCCTTAGACAAAAAAGAGGAAAGAGAGAATCAATATGGCTGTATCTAAGACAGCTTCTGTTTGTTTGATATTTGCTTTGAGCATCTTATTTCAAAGGCATAAATAAGTATAAAAGCATTTGTGTGAGACCATAACTGTGGATTTCTCTCTGCATGAACACAGCAAAAACTAGCTAGGAAGCTATTTCTGGTCCAAGAAGCACTTCTGGTATCTTGAATGGCTGTAAGAGAGCTCTTGATGGGAGACAGGGTAAGAGGATAACCTCCAGCTTAGTGACACATTTCAAGCTTTTACCGTAGCCCAATGGATTTTTAGGAAATAACTTTAAAAAATGATTCTTATTTATTTTTATAAGGTTTTTTGTTTGTTTTTGTGGTGTATCTTTCTCTGTTTTTTGGGTTTGGGTGTTCTGTTTGTTTGTTTGTTTTTGCATTATGTCAGTTAACTCTAGAAAAGCTTCCTTCTGCAGTTTAAACAGTTTTTTGTTCATCCTGCTGTGCAACATTCCTGTACATAGTTTAACCACCAGTTATATATAAAATTATAAAGTTTTAAATACAATATAAAGAAAAAATGTGAACTCCATCATGTACCTGAATTCTAACAGCATAGTAATGATGAAGGTCTAAAATATTTTGTGAATATTAGAGAGTAATGGATACATAAACAGGAAGATGAAAAGGAAATCATAAAAACAAAGAAGAATGAACTCTACCAGAAGTAGGATGCAATTCACAGGTGAACACAGATACTTGCTGTCATTTTAGAAGGTACAATACACATGGGTCTTATTTCCCTTTGGTTGTAAAGCATGTCACTCTCTGCAAGCTGTTAAAAAACCATCAGAAAAAATAAAATGCAAAAAATGTAACAGTTTGTGGCAATGGATTTTTCCACGCTTCAAAAGCCAGGTATATTTATAATGTAACTCACACCGGATTAAAGCAAACAGCAAACGAAAGTATTAACATCCTTGCTAAAAGACAACACTGCTACAGGAGTTCACAAAGACTAGTGAAGACATTAAGAAAGAATTTTTTGTATTAAGATCACATCTAAAAGCTAATCATCCTCCTCTCCATCCTGCCATATTCAGGTGACTTGCAAAAGATGCTTCCTTGATCTTATCTAAGACTCCACGATGTCCCAGGTCTTCCATCTGTATTCAGCAAGAGGGAACACCATTCAGGTGCTTTTCTAGACAGTTTCTCTTGCATGCCACTCAGATTAAAACTTTCTTCTCCAAAGTGTACCTTTAAATTCGTAAGGAGTTTTAAATTTAGCAGGAGCACCAAATCTGTCCGTTTGCATCTGCACTTTGGCAGCCTACATGTCATTTAGCCAGGAGTGCCCATCAAGTTAGTAGCCAGGAGTGACCATGAAGGTAAGCATACGAAGTTACCTGGGTTCCTTGGGAGTGAAAGAGATTTCTTTGCTGGTAGAGGAAGCAGGATACTGGTCACACAAAATGCAATAAAGAGTGTAAGCATGTAATCTTCTGTGCTATTTGAATCTTATTGTAAAATAAAACGTGCCTGATTATCATCTTCCACAAGCTGAGTTCTAATGACTTGAAAGATGTTACACTACCTGGATGCCAACAGGAGCAGGATCAGTCCTGCTGCTTCTATTATGATCCATATCTTTGTGTTAGATTAAAATATAGTACTCTCAGTAGTTCACCGTGCTTTGCTAATCGAGTGACATAACTTATTTTGCACTGATAGTGCTAGCTGTCAGGATGAGATAACCATGATTGAGAAACTGATTTCTGTTTTCTCCTAGGAAAGCTTCTCTGTAGAGAAATAATTTCTAACCAAAGTGACAAGGTGATGCATTACTATCATCCCATTCCCAAATTCATTTCACAATTAGATACATTTGAAATCAGTTTGTATGTGCTGAATTTAAATAACCTTCGAAAAAGTATTTCAGATAAACTGCTTTTGTTTGTTTTTGTAAACTACAGCTACAGTCTGCTCTTCTCACAGCAGTCTTAATTATATTTCACTGGTAGATGATCAGTTCAGTCAAACAGCCTTTAGATCTTTGAAGTAAATTCATTTATGTGTGTCACAAGTGCAGACTTAGACAAAATTCTTCTGATAATGAGACTATTATTTCATGAATGATCAACTTCGGGCATTTTGTGACCCAGCTGCACCATTGCAGATGAGGAAAAAATCTGTTGTCACAAATCCTTGATTATAATTGTCTTGGAATTTCTAAATTACTCTCCACTTAATTTGTAACGTCAACCATCTGTCTGCACTTTGAGACTTTTTCTGGATTTTGCTGGTTTTCTTTACCTGGTTATCTCTAAAGACTGCACTGTTCTTTTTGCCATTCCAGCCACATCTCCAAGCCATATTATGCTTAAACTACTGTGACCTACTTTTTTTAAACCTTGTCTCTAGTAACATTTTTTCTCCCTGCTCAAAACAAAGCCACAGAAACAATTTTCGCAGATCCTCTACGCTCCATTTCATCCCCGTGGTGGTTGCCCTTTTACCCCTACAAGTTTTCTCTTTGCCCATTAAATTCTTTTATCACTTAATCCATCCAAGCAGTAATTGAGTACCCTTTAGGGTACTCAATGACAAGGAGTACACCATCCTTTGTCTTTCCTGACCACCCATCAGCTTCACCCTTATGCTTCTCTCATGGGAGAAATTTCATGATTTTTCTCCCAATGCTTTTTTCTGCTTGAGAAGAGCTGCCTTAAAAACATCCTCACAGTCTCTTACAGTTAGTTCACCTACAAACTTTTTGGAGATGAAAAACAGTCTTTTGCTACTTAAATAGAAGATGGGGTTGTTATCTTGATCTCCTGTGGGAATGTGAGGAGCAGCTTAGAGCAAACCATGAAAAATTCTTGGTGAAAGCAGTATCTCATTTTCTTCCTTCAGGGACTCTGTGTCCACTTATGAAGAAATAGCACTGATGCTCCTGTAACGGTCAAAAGCCTAGCACTAAAATGTTCACCATGTTGCGCCAGTGCAGAGGTTGATATGGTGGCCTTTAAACTGGGGTAAAATCGTGTCCTAAGCAACGATATCTTAGGAAAGAGAGTAGAGCATCAGCAAGGAGGTGGGAAAACAATTTTAGTGTGACAGAAAAAATAAGTGGGGGAGCTAATCTTCGTTAGCTCACTTTTCATCAATTTGTACTGATTTTTCTACCTGAATGAGTCTAATTACATAAGATATCAGTTTCTATTTTTCAGAAGTCACAATCTTCAGCATACTGAGTAGACAGCTGAGGGCATGGTCTCCTACATAATCAACACTCTTTCTTTAGCTGGACTTCTGGGCATAATCTGTCACCCAGTCTAGATAAATTCTGTTGGTAAAATCTCACATATCCAAGAAACTATGGGTGTTCCCAAAAATACACTAAAATTCCTCATGTAACCAATTGGTAATCAGCATTTGTAGGGAAACAAATGATGATATATGGCATTCTTGTTATGGGGAATGCAACCCATAAAACTATAGCATTTGCAATATAATACAGGAAGTATATTCAGTATTATACTCTAAACACATTTAATTCTGTAAACATGAGTAATTAGGATTTCTGGCCGGACAACTGGCTACTCCCAATATTAGTAGGACTGATACCACATTATTCATACATTACAAATTTTTCTTATCCTGCTTAGCCTAAAGTCAGTAGGATCTGAGTCTACAACAGCCTTACTTGAGCAGACAGCCGTCGCACCTATAAAAGCAGCCGTGGAACACAACAGGGCAATCTGCCTTCTGTGTTGCATAAGAGCAGTAGCCTAGGATTCATTACGGGGCACAGGTCTTATTTTACAATCTCCATAGAAAAAAAACACTTTTAAAAATGTATAGAAAGCAAACGATAAATAAATATTACTATTTGACCTGCCATTAAAAATATAACCCTCAGTTTGATGTGTATTTTGCCTAAAAATGCATATAAATGCAATTGTGGTGCTACCGTCTGAAGAGACACATTAGCATTCATTAATAGGAAGCATTGCTAACTGAAGAAACTGCTTTAATGTTTATCTCCTCTCATTGTTATTCAGCTCAGGGCATAGTTACCTTGCAAAGCAGGCTTTAAGTTCCTTTTTCCAACATTTAATTAGAATTTACATTTGAAATACAAAGTTTAGACAGATAAAGTTGCACAGAATAAAGATTTTATCAGGTGTACTAACTTAACTCTTGCTTGCAATTAGCCTGCACTATACTGAAGATTTATGCTGAAATGCCAATTGTGATTGACAGTACCAGAATACCAATAAACTGAAGTGGAAAAATAGGGCGTGCCTGCAATAGGTGTGATGTTGAAGAGACACAAAGCTTGCAGATTTATGTCTAGAAAAGGGCCCCAAAATATTTATAACTACTTCAAAGGAGGAGAAATAGGAAAGAATGCACATCTCCATAGCAAATAGCCTGTCCTGGCAGTGACAGTCAAACAGCTAAGTCCACCTTCCATGGGGAGAAGTCAGCTATAACCTCATTTAGGGATCTGCTCTCCATCCCAGTCATTTTTCTGCAGTTTTACTGCAGCATACGCAGAAAATATCATTTAATCTTTTAGAAAGTAGTATAAGCTGTCATTTTTTCCACATTGGAGTAAAGAAGCGGAAAAGAAATCCTGCCCTAAAGCCATTGCCTCTGAGCTGCACTAGCTAGACCAAAGGATGCTGTATCTTTTTAGGGACAAACTCCTGAGTGCTTTCTCTCTGCTTTTGTATTCAGAAACACGGGATACTAAAACAAACAAAAAAACAAACAGCCAAAAAAAAACCCACTAAACTAACCTGGTGCCTAAGAGAGGGACACAACATACTATCAGCCTTAGGAAAAGAATCTGACCCCGCAGCTTTAGCACAGAGATTTTTAAGGCAAATGTTGGTCCAGTGACTAACCAACCACTTTAAACCATTTGTTCTTGTTACACTCACTAAAGGCTGATTTTAAAAACAAAAAGAGTGATGCAAAATAAAAGTTTAATTAAGTGCCTTCAAAAAATCAGTAGTATTTATTCTTCACAGCTGCATATTTTACAAGGATGGTGCAGTGCTAGAAAAGGTCCCAGGTTTAAAAAGACGATATCTACTCCCTTTAGCTTCGTTTACACAAGTTTCTGGGAACTATATCACCAAAGGTTGCTTTTCTTTCTGAAGACCTATTTTCCTATTTAAACTGTATTTTTCAGTGATTAAGTAATTACTGACCCATGTAAATGGCAAGAGATCTAGCATTAGTATTTAATTGAACAGCAGATGCAAAATAAAGGAACTCTGAACAGAAAAACAAGACCACGGATACCAGAAGATATATCCTTACCGTGCAACCATCAATTTGTTTCTACTGTCATGGCAAAAGCCACCAGAAAATAGTTGGGGGTAAAGTATAACAAATTAAACTAGATTTGCTGTTTTCATCTTTGTCATGCTCTAGAACTCAATCTAATTATTTCATGAACTCCCAACTGAAGGCAGTGACGTCCAGCACGTCGCTAACAATATCCAGGTCTGGACAAAGCACAGCAGAAGGCCCATCCATGACTGATGACAGTGCTGGAGGCTGTCCCCCCTGTTCCCAACCACAGGTTGCTTTAGAACCATCAATACCTTTGTCCAATGCACATATAGTCGCTTTTTAGGTTTCAATATGTGTCTTCCTTTCCCGCTCTTAGAGCTAACAGCCCTGTCAGAGTAGACTTGCGTGCTGGACCATGAGATTCCCTCAAGCGCCATTAACCGTGGAGCCCATTGCAGCTACAACAAAAACAGCATTTTATGCATAATCCGTATGTGACACATCTAAAATTAATCCAGCAACAAATAAGTACAGATGGAAACAGTTCAACTGTTGCTATTCTGATGGTGACACAACCTTCAGAAAAATATCAAGTTTTATTTAAAATCATCCTGGCTCTTTTGATTGGAAAGTGCTTTCAGGCACAATCTGGCCCTTCTGTAGTATGATTGCCATAGGCAATCCATGGTATTTCAGGGCAGAAGACATCGCTGGTTTCCATCTGATGAAGCTACACTGCTAAGACTGCAAGTACGTAACATGCTACAGGTTTGACTTTGCAAGTAGAGGAGCACTTCTGTTCAAAACTCATCCATTTTTCTGGTGTAGATAAAACAACTAGGAAATTAGAGACACAATGAGTGCTGGTTCTCTCCCGCTCTGTTCAGTTAACCTTACTAATCCCTGCTCTGGGAGGTAAAAATTGTGAGTAGCTGGAAAAGCCAGTGACAAGGAATTATATGGCTGTCCCTCTACCTTAGATCCATTTGGATGGATGGAACTAAATGTTAATGATTTGTCAGGTACTCACCTCAGGCTTTGACACAATGCTTAGAGCATGCGTTTGTTTAATATATTAGATCTACACTGCAAAGCTAGGATGAAACGTGTGAAGAAATACAGCTGGAAAAAAGAGCAGTTGCAAAATAATTATACTCCTGGAAAAGAAATGCAAAAATAGAGAGAATGACTCATGGGAGAAAGTTACAAAGGCAAGAGTAATTAACTTTGCACTTACTGCTTATTCCATATGAGAAAGAAGTGCAGATCATAGATAAAACAAAAGAAAAACTATCACACGCTTCACAACAGTCAACAAATGCAAAGATTTCCCTTTTACACCTTTTTCCCAGCAACTCATTCTGAAACCAGGGCCAAACACTCTGATGCCCTAAGATCCTCTCAGCATAGCAGAAGGCAGATGAACATGATTTGCTAGCACAGCTCCAGACTAAGTTAGTGCAAAACCAGCAGCCTCTCCATCACTGATCGACCGCAGGAGCACAGGCAAGCTCTGCTCCATGTATCCCCTGAACTCCTTTCCGTAGTCTAAATGCAAGGAGAACACATGATGCGTGCTAAGCCTGAGGGGATGGAATAAGAGCTGTCTTCTGTTCTTCTCCACGATTCTTTAAGGTGAGTTCTGCTTCTTCAAACATTTGAATTCAGAAATGTTGCAGTAGTACCTCCGTAGTAACATAGCTGGGTATCTTCTGCTCTTCTGAGCATGCCAAGTTCTTTATGGAGTCAATGTTTCTACGTGTGCAGTAATGGAAGCAAGATACATCCTGGGAATTCCCAGCTAAGCATTTATCAGTTACATTGGACGTAAAAAACCCTGTGCTACGAGGAAGATAAAATACAACCCTCGGCACACTTCACTTACAGACTCAGAGGAGCCTTTTGTGTGTCCAAGAAGCACTTGTGAAAGAAAAATAGCCAAAAAATACAGTAAAAGATACGTTGATCAGCACTGCACAGAAAGAGCTCTCTCACTTGAGGTGCCCTGCATGCTACATAAGAATCCACAGCAAACGAGCTGCATTTGATTTCTCTCTTTTGCTTTCCTAGTGCACAGAGTTTGAAACTGGGCTTCTTGAGGGAGGCTACCAAGTCTTTTAAACTTCACTTCATCTCCTTTGTTTTTGGGAAATTCAGATGAAGTCTAATCACTTAAGTAAGCACAGTCCTTCTGAGCATGTGTAGTTTTAAACCCTACATCTATTTGCACACACATCACTAGAATGAATGGTTTGTTAACAATAGCAAAGCTAATATGACAAGGCTGCAATTGAGTAATTTGTTTTACTTCTGCATTTTAATTATGAGTAGTTCTTAAGTATAAAATGCGATCCACTGTATGACCTACAGATACTATACACACCTACAGTGAGCCACATCTAGTTTGAACATGCTGTTTACACACAACAGACTGCTCATCTTATAGAACTCTGGTCTTCACAGAAAGATTGGCTTCAAATATTGCCTGTAGGTCACTGAACTCTCAAAGCAGAGCATTCACAGTGACCTATGCTTTTATGTTAGAGATACTTCAGCAATAAGCAGTTACGTTCATTTTTTATGCTAAGCAAAAGAAAATTATTCTAACAAAATGATCCATTTTACTATATTTTATTATCTGGGAATTATTCCAAGTGAATAAATGTTGAGGAACTTCATTAATACATCATTCTGCAATTAGTCTGACTTTGTAAAGATTTTGACATGAGTCATTCCTAGAGTGGTTTGCCCAGGTGATAGTACTTCAACTTGAGCCTCAGGACAAACAAAAGTAACACATTATTGAGATAAAATATTAATGGAACAAAATGGGAGTTAGAAGCTTCAAGAATGCCTGGATAAAAAGTAAAAGCCTATTTAAGAAACTCTTCCTACTTTTGCAGACGTGTTCATAATATTTTTGTCTCCAAAGACAGACTACGGAATGCATCCTACCAAAAGATCCTATTCTTTAGTGGTTGCACAGAATGATATCAAGCAAGCTGCCTGGAGGAAAAATAAATAAGTAAATAAATAAATAAATCAGATGCTCTGTTCAAATTGTGTGACCACTTTTTAGATCAACATTGAGATACAGTTGTTTAGTAAAGAAGGCTTAGCAAAACAAATCTGTGGCCTCAAATTGCAGCACCCCAAAATGCCTCCAAAGGCATCTTTGCCTGTAGAGCAAAACAGGAGCAATGTTTATAAATATCAGGCCACAAAACACACAAATTCCCAAATGAGACAATTAAAGAACCTTTTTATTTAAATCCTGATTTGTAGAATTTAAGAAGCTGAGATTGAAAATAACAGACTTTCAATATAAATTCTTTCAGAAATAATAGACAAGCAATCTGCAATAAAATAACTTCCTTACCTTACAAAACAGCAAAATGCAAAGGTCTGAGTAAAAGCAAAGTGTTTGGATGTCTGAAACACCTTTCTTTATTGTTGTTATAATTTACGATAAATATATTTCCAGTCTGGGCCTGTCTCCATGTGAGACAAACACCATAACTATTCTTGAGAAGAATTTAAATTGCCTTAACACTAAACTACATGCAGCATGTAAATAGAGTTTTAACCTGTTCATCTTACCCCGTTGAACTATTTTCCAGTTCTGGAAATGTAGATATGCTTTGTTCCATGTCTGCATGGAACCAGAAAAAGACAGCAAGCATGAGCATGACTCCAAAGCTTACTAGTTAGAGTTCTAGTTTCTGGTTTCTCTTCTAGGAATGTTTCACCTAATTTCTAAAGAACTATTTAGAGAAGAAACTTGAACCGTGGACTCTTCTCTCCTAGATAAATGCCGTAACTGCTCATCCATAATGTTATGATCTGACTTGACTACACTCTCAGTCCACTGAATCATTTTCTGTACAACAGAAAGTGGACAAGGAAAGTGCTCCCACCCTTATTACAGTATGTGGCCTGATATGCTATCATAATCTCCTTATAGGTTTGAAGAAGGGAGTTTAATTCTTTTAAAGTTATTTAAGAATTGAACTTTATTTTCCTACACCTGTTATAAGTTCTCTAAATGCCATATTCATGGATTTTACAATAAGGAGACAGGAAGGGAGAAGCTATTGCCATACTGTTTTGAAAGAAGCCCGATTCTGTTAATGAACATTAAGGCATTTTCTGAGAATGGTGCCTAAAGAGACTTGAAGCATCTGAAAACCATACTACCCATTTAAAACATTTTTAAAAAATCAAGTAAAAATGTTAATGACTTGCAAGGGAGTTTGATTTGGAAAGGGGAGGCGGGGAGTTGTAGATGAGCATGGTTGGAATTGCTGTTGATGAATCAAAACACTGCTGGAAAAGTTTCCCTCAGAGAAACTCAGAGGCATTAAATAGTAACTCATTGACATCTCAGGTCAGCTCTCCATGAAATGGAATGCCCTTTACAATATACTAAACTGTCAAATAAAAGCTAATATATTGGTTTTCCCTAACATTCAGAAATTCAATTTCTAAAATATTAAGTAAATAAACATGATTAAGTTGCATTTGAGAGTCAACACAGAGATACAGGATGCTTTAACAAACAATCCTTGTAACTGTGAGCTCTGCTAAGTGGAAAGGCTTATAACTCAGAGCTCAAAGATGAGGTATTATTTTTCTCATTTCATCAGATGTATGGAATATTCCTGTCAATCCTGCTGTCCTCAGGAGGTACTGGTGGATCTGCCCTGATGTTTTTCTCATTTCTTTTGTACGGCTTTATTGTTACAAGCTCATTTGCAATCGGGAGTCAAAGACAGTAATCAAGCGAATGAGATCAGGCAGAGCACAATGCTAGTTGCGATTTTATTCCCACAGAGATTTCAGTGAACACCGATATCAGGCATTCTTGTGGGCAGAAGCAATAGAGGAAACCATAAATTTATGTAAGAAATGGCAAAAACATTTTAAGCTGAGTTTAAAGAACTATTTAAAGGAGTAGGCTCAAGCAGTCATTCCAAGTGAGAGACAACTGCAGAAATGTTAATCTGTAACAGTATTGCATATCATCTACATCCAAGTCTTTCAAAACAATTCTAAATCACACAATTCCATCTGTTCTGTATGGCTTTTGTCTGGTTTGCAAACTTGCCTGAACTCTTAAAGGTTCTGTCAGTTTCCCTACATTAGCCCCCAGCTGATGCAAGGTAATGGGTGATCTTTCCTACTGCACCTTGCTTTAGCAGCCTATGCAGTTTAGCCCTGGTTCATTTATACAGTAGATAATCTGGTAAACTGAATGCTTCAGGTGATTCCAGTTTTAGAGGTCACCACATCTCATAGGAAGAAAATAAGCTTCTCATGTACCAGTTTCCCAGAGATCACACTCTAAACTAAAGAATAAAGCAAAAGTAAAGAAAGATATTTATGCACAGTTCACATGGACCTCATTTGGCATGAGAGACAGGGTGAACCAAAATTAAAAGAAATGCGTGGTCATATTTATCAGTATTTTAAAATTGTATCTAAAATTTTCTTTTTTTTATATCCAACTATCAATACATTAAGAAACTAGCTCAGCTTTGTTATTAGGGTCTTGGGTTCATTTTTTTCCAAAACCTTTACCCTAAGATTTGCCTTCACAAGAAAAAAAAAGCATGTGGGGAAATAAATAAAAAAAAAATTTACTGTCAAACACCTTAGAAGAATTCATATCTGATTCAAAACTTAAGGTGAACTTAATGTGAATTTCATGAAAGTGGGTGGCTAGGTAAAGAAAAATGATCGTATTGATGCTCAAAACACCACGACAGACAATTGGTGTTAGAGCACAACCAATTTTGGACAATAGAGACATACTGCAGGAATTCAATACAAAAAGCAAATATACAAGAAGCAAGAGCTTTCATGGTTCCGCTACTCATGGAAATACTTCTACCTGAGCAATGGCATAACAGAAGAAAGAAAAGGCTCCTGTGTGATCAGTAAACAGGAATAACTTTATGCCAAAGCAAGAAATGCAATGAACAGAGCTATTCCAGAAGTAGACAGCATGAGCATAGACTATTTCAAATTTCAAGATCATTGCTTTATAAGAGTAAATCACAAGAACACATCAGCTCAGAAAATGATTTGGAGCTTGTTTACATCTCTTGGCTGCTTATATTTTCAGAGGCATTGGACAAGATTAGTGGTCTGCAGTCTCAGAAAACACAAAATGTTTTATTGTCTTCATTTATTAAGCATTAAGGAAAAAAAACGTAAGTTACAAAACACAACTTTGCTTCCAGCTAATTATAGAAATGTTGCACTTGAATTATTCGTTTTTATTCCAAAACTACAAATTTTGTCAATTCCAAGTTCTGAGAGACACTCATGTAGACAACTGGTAAGGAAAAGAGAAAAAAGAAAAGACACTTGTTTCTTTTTCAGGCTAGTAACAAGCTGGGCAGAGAGACTTCCTGACTCACAGCTAAGTCATGATGTCTTGCCATCAGGCTGAAATCTTGCTCTAATGAAAGACTTGGACCAGAGAAAACTCCCTTAGTTTAATGCAAAGATCAGTATAGAGCAACTTCAGATGAATGAGCAGACCAGCAGAGTCTGGCTGTGGCCCTGAGGCATATCACACAGTTAAGTGGAAGAGACATTATATCCACTTGCTAAGAAGGAAAGGGCACATGTTCGTACAGACTCACACAACCAACCAACCAGCCAAACCCAACCCCCCTCACAGCACAAAGAAGAGCTCTGGCTTTTTCCAGGATGCAAACACTTTAACAGCCTGAGAATAATCTGAGCTTTAACACAGCTTTTGAAAATCAGCCAGGCAAGAACATGTTGAGCAATTTGAATGTTTGCCTGTTTGACAGCCCTAGGTCAACGGGAAGCCTAGCTCCTGAAAAAAAGTTAAAAAAAAAAAAAAAAAAGCATAAGCCAGGGGTCACTGAGTGTTATCTTTAATACAAAATTCTTAGGTATTTTAATTGTACATAATATATATACACTGACTAAATAAATCCCACAGTGAGGAAATGGATACAAGGGAATATTTTTAAATTATCATGACAGGATTTTAAGAAGCACTGAAGTGCTAGAAAAATATCCTGATTCTGATTTATTAAAGAATGTAATAGTTGCAGCATTTCTTTCAAGAACTTGAAGCTCTCACTTATTTGAGCAAGCATTAGTGCCTTTTTTTCCTTCCTGTTCCGTTATTTATAGAACATACTGTATCTAAACCCTAAGTTGTTATAAATAAGCAGGGTCTTCTCAACTTCTATTTGTGTGATCTCTTTTATTCATGCATGAAGTTGCTACTGTTCTTCAGGATGATTTTTCCTTCCTGTTCTTATCAGATTGAGATAATGGCATAGTTATGGCTTTTAAAAACATGTTTATGATTAATTTTTTCTAAATGTTTCAAATTATAATTAGCAGTTAGTCTTTTTAGAGTACTATTTACGAGCAGATTGTAGTCTCCATTTTACTGTTTAGTTATGTGGCTAGTGCTGGTGAAGTGGTTGCGGCCAATAGCCAGAGAGTCACATTCTCCAGTAACAGCATGTAGTAGCAACAACAAGCTTCTGCTTATTCAAAGTGATAACTATATAAAACCTCAGAAGGGTTTCTTCTCAGAAACCTGAGAAGACAGCTCAAGTTTCACAATCAACACTGGCCATTTGCAGGGTAAGCGTAAGACCATAAACGCAGGAGACTGTGGTTCTTCTGGTTCCTGGATTGAGACGACCACCTGTTGTATGTGATTATTTTAACAAAGGATGTGATGTAAATATCCACAGCTTTAACTTAATTCTCCAAATTAGAAATTAAGCTACTTAGAGACCGAGTGTGCATGCTAGCCAACAACTTCGAGAATCAGTTTCTTAATCCTGTTGCCATACGTTTTGCATTTTCTCACCAATGTTTGTCTGCGTTTTCACCCTTGATCTTGGTTTTGGGATTTCCTTCAGATCCATTTTGTGTTTTTTGTTTGTTTGTTTGTTTGTTTTTGTTTATAAAACACATCGTTTCAGAAAAGAAACTCAAAACCTGAAGCACAGCAAGCAATCTGTGGTCCATATAACACAGTTGCTTAGCAAGCCAGATTTCAGACTTTAAAAAAAAAACAAAACCATCATCAACAACAAAAACAAACAAAAACTAAAGCATACATTCACATATGGAAAACTTGACTACAAGAGCCTTCAGTGGAGCCTACAATTCCATAGCCATGATATTGAATATTTACTGTTTGTGACTGTGCACGTTTATGTACTTCTGTATTTATGCTATTGAAGAAGCCTTTTCTGCACTTCTGATACTCTGCATCAAATACCTTCTCTATTTCCTTTTTCAGTCCTGCATGCTTTGGATGAGGATCGAGCTCCACCTCTTTATTGGCCAGCTGTAAGTAGTCTTGCATCCTTTAAACTCTGCTTACTCTTAGGGAGAACTGTTGTTCATTTTGGCTTGGGATAAAAGAGAAGAGACTTGTAAAATAGCAGTAAGTGTGACATCTGACCCATGCATCTTACAAAGTAAGCAAGTAGGATGGGATCAACGCAAAGCAAGAAATAGGAAATTTAGATTAAGCGTTCTTACAGAAGGTTTCAAAACATTCTCCCCAGATATTCTTGTAATAGAAAAGCCCATCTGTTCTATACAAAGCTAATGAAGTCACTTATCATAACGTGTCTTTACTGCCCTCCTCATTGCCCAAGAAGTCCTTCTCAACTGATAAAGACATCTATAATGTAGAGTTGACTTTCATTCTTACTTAATAAATTACCTTAATGTATAAATGTTTTTAATTTGAGAACTTAAATATTTAATAAATTTTATTATTTTAAAGATTAACAAAGAATTGAAGTTAAAATTGATTTATCATAAGACCTAGGTCATTTTAAAATCAGATATATCAACAAAGATAATAGTTTCTTTTTTAGTCTAGATGAAGGAAATTTATGAGCACTAGGAAATTCTGCAGATTGCCTGTGGGTAGAGCTTGGCATCTGTGTAATTATGTGGGATCTCTGAAGGCATTTAAAGGCCAATTGACTGCTTTTAAATCATCTCTTTAAACTGGTGACAACAAGGATATAAAGATTTTGCAGCCAAATGAAAAAACTGTATTTCAGTGTTACCAATTCTGGCCCAACAATTCATGACCCTTAAAAGTTCATACTTAGTTATATTTTATAGAATATATATTAAAAATTAATCACAAAATTGATGTTGGAAAAGACTAATTAATTAATTTTAAAAGCAACGAAAACATTCTAGAGTCACTGGAGAAAAAAATTGAATCACTGCATGCTTTAATTATAGGAAGCAAATCACACTGCTTGCCTGGTTACAGGGATCCGATCCAGGAAAATCAAGCTTTCCTGGCCTGTTCTTCATATATTTCTTCATGTATGCCTGCCAGTATTAGCACTCTGGCTATCTATCAGAAGGGAATTATGTGCACACGACTGTCAATCTGCTTATAATTACAGACTGTTTTTTTCACCCTAACACATGCACTGAATCATTCCCAGTACCCAACTTTACTGTCTATTGTATTTTCAAATGTGGAAGAACCTGTTTCTTTCCTTATTCCATGGTGCTCATGTATATACTAGCCCAGCACACCTTTGGACTACAATAAGGCCCTGTGCACTGTCAGTTCTTCTTAACTTCTACGTTGCAGCTGAGCCACGTATTTTCATACACTGTTAACAATAGCTTTGATTACGTACATTAACTAATGGATATTATAATATGACAAATTAAGTAGACTTTCAGTAAAAGTTGTTTTGAATGCGCAGCTCAGTGTAATAACAAGTGGGGCAGCTAACTTTCTCACATAAGAAATACACTGAAGAAGATAATTTCTGACTGCCTCTGGCTCACCTTCTAGATTTTGTGTACCAGGACTCATGCCGCTTGGAATCGCACAGCGCAAAGGCACTGAACAGCAGGGTTTAACTGCTAACCAGCATGTTACACTCAGAACTTCTGCATCCTCATGTGAAATTCTACTGCTTTTGACCACTAGCTTCAGACTGGGCAGCTGGATGAGTGGAGCAGCTGCTAAGACAAAGATCCTCTCGAGTGAGCCGGGCTGTTTAAAGTACAAACCCAACAAGCCAGTGCAGCTATGCATGTGGTATAATGCTGAAAGGAAGAAAAAATATTGAGGGTGTACTTCCATAAAAGCTGTCATTAAGCATATCATACATTAATCTTGCCTACAATTTTCTGTTGTCTATAATGAGCTGTATCAATTAATTTCTTTAGTGCATTCTAAATCTGACAAATTCAGAACAATTTCCACCAAAATATCAGCAGAATGAACCATTACAGGAGAGACTTTTCTTCATAGAAAAGTGCAACTCCCTGTATTACTTCTGATTAGAGCATAAAATTTAGGGACCAGCGTTTGAAGGAATAAGAGACTGCCCTTCTCTTTTCTGTAAGAAAAAAAATAAACTAGTTGTTACTACTGCTAGGAAAATATAATTTATTTCACTTTAACTTACAAAAAGAAGGAAAATATGCTAGTCTTCACACAAAGCAAAAACTGTTTTACTTTTATTGAACAACTAGGTTTTCAGCTACTCCTAAAGATCTATTTCTATTAGTCACCAAATCACAGAATTACTGGCAGCACATGGGAATCAGTCTGTCCCACTGCATGAATTCTACTTGCCTTGCTCCTGACAGTTTTTTTATTTCTTGTTCTTAAAAACCTCCAATGATGAGGATTCTCTGTCTTCCCTAGGCAAGCTGTCCCTGCGCTTAATTGTCTCCAGAGCCATAGCAACAACAGGTTATGTTAAGGCAGCCATTTCTGACTAGTTCTTTGATAAGTTGTATGGCAAAATGATGATCACTACGTAGAATTCCATTGCAAAATTCAGTTAATCAATTCCCTTCCCTCCTAAAAACAAACAAACAAAAAAGCAAACAAACACCTATCTCCAAACTGGTATTTTTTTTATCATTACACTTGGAAATTTGGAAAGAAAAAAAAAAGCTGGATTTCATAAACATGTGAAAGTTGCCAAATAGTACTGTAGTTACTTACAGGACTCAAGAACATAAAGAAATGCATAATTAAGTGGAACCCCAAAGTAAGAGTAGTCACTCGAACTTGGAAGCATTCATTCATTTAAAAAAATCTCAACAGCTCATCCAGGTTTATTCCTTCAGCAATGATATTAAAACTTCAAATCTTTTCGAAGAACAGAATTGGTGATTATATTTGCACACTGGTCTGTTGCAGACAACTGCATCTGCTGTTTCACCGTACTTTTCCTATGAAACTCTCTTTATCATGTTCTCAATTCCTATTAGAAATACTTGGCCAAAACATTTGTCAGCTGACAAACTGTATTTAGGCATAGATTAGAAGTTTTTAAGAAAAAATGTCTGGATTCCAAAACAAAGTTAAGATTTCTGTCCCTACCAGTTAGAAAGCTTTACTGAAATACTGCCAGATGGAACAGATGTTGAACCGTTTCAATATACATTTATTTGGAAAACTATGCAAGTTTTCAAGCACCCAGATATTTCCCCTGCTCTTTTCAGTTTCAGTAGCTCTGATATGTTCTCCAGCAGTCATCTTTTTATAGGTGAGATCAAATTTCTGAAGTTGTCACATTTCTATTTATAGAAGTGCACTGAGATTTTGACAAAAAAGGAAGAAAAAAATAACGGCTAGAAAAAGAATTTGGTCAAGAAATACATTTACTTTGATTGAAATTGAAGCAGAATATTTCATTTTTTGAACTTACTCAAAACATTGTACTTCGAATGACTTCAAAAAGAAAAGTTAATCAGCATCTTATTATCTTAGCGTTTGATGGCAATTGTAGTTTGGGACCTCATTCTTTCTTGTGGGCTCAAGTTCCATGGCTTTCTCATCTCACAACGCAATACATGTTCCTCTCTGAACAAAATGCAGGTGCTTTACAGAGGCTGGCAGATCACATGGTTACGTACATAGTAGGACTTGCATTTCTCAATTTAAAAAAAAATATTTTGAAATTGAAGTGTCAGTATTTTAATATGTTGGAATTTAAAATGAGATGGTAATCCTGTGTTCTGCTCTACTTTGTTATCTTGTTCTTAACTTCACCTACTTTTCCTGCAAAGAAACCCCTAGTTTCAGAAAGAAACCTTAAGAAAGCCTTCACTACCAGCTTTGAGAATACAGCATACGGCTGAAACAATTATGTAGAAATAGGTTTGAAAAGAGAATCAAAGTATTCAAAGAATTTAAACCCAAATTCTGTTTTCTTGGATCTGTCAGCGACTATGATGGTTTATGAATACGTGGTTGATAACAATATTAATTTTATTATAATTATGTACAATTGCAGCACAATACTTCTTTATGGAGTTTCTGCATCTCTTTACAGACTTTGTGGCATTAAATGAGAATAATTACATTTACTTCTTTGTAAAGTGATTTGTGATCTGCTGATGAAGCTGCTGTGTGAAAGAGGTAAGTATATTATTACTAAATCATATGGCTCAGTACATTAGTAATGCAATTATCTTTCCATAAGCAAAGGAAAGAGTAAAAGGCGTCTTCACTTATGAAACTGAATTCACAACATGAACTCTACTCCCGCAAGTCGTAGTTTAACAAAATCTCCTAACTGTCCAAGTTTCTCATTTTTCCTAAAGCTTCTATTTATTAAGATGAAATTAATTAAAACACCGAGTAAAGGTTTAGCAATGACACAAAAAAATGTGGAGAATGACATGATTTTAGCATAGTAAGTTTTGTGAACTCTAGTTGGCTGAAGTACCGTGAATACATTCACCTAGATAAAACATTATTTCAAATTCTATTAGATGACATTGAATTTTTTATATTAGAAAAAAATACAACTGTACACAGACACACACAAAAAATGGCACTTGGGAACTTGCTAACTCTACAATGTCCCAGACTTGGCCTTTTACAGGCAAACATAGCAAACCCAAGAAATATTAGGATAGATTCTCTCCCTCACTCCAGAGATGGCATTTTGCAGTGGCCATAGTGACCGGGGAGACTTCTGCCAGTGCACAGACAGTGCCACAAAGCATTATTTTGTTCCTCTGGCTGGCTCTCGAAAGCTGGCTGAGGAACAATTCAAGGCAAGCTTGCAGATTGGTGCTCTGCAGGGTTCCTGGGATGCAGCACAATTTGCAAGCATTCAGCAAAATGCCAGGGGCCACTTCAATTTCTGCCCAGAGCTGCACTTAACCAACCATAGGGTATATGCACCTATATGGTAAAATCCTCTTACCCTGCCTGGAATCTTACCAAAACATGGGAAGGCACAAAAACAGCAAGACATGTGCTGTTGCTTCTCCTCTGAGTTGTATCTCCTGCCTGTGCCTCTCACACAAAACCAGGCTAATAGCTCTATAATGCATTTCTTCTACAGTAATATAGATACCCCTGTGCAGGAATGGTTGCCCTCTCGCTGCAGGTAATTTTAACCACTGTAAGGGCAAAACCATTGGATAGGAAATCTGTTTGCTGGCAAGACGAGTTCCTCCAGTGCAGTTCCTGTCAAAACTAACATAGCCTTGCAATAACCTTTTTGAGAATTTGTCAACTTGCAGTTCATAGATGATCAAGCTAATTGTTTTGTAGTGATTTCTTCACTTCCTATATACATTCCTGATACAATGTCTGACAGTGACTCATCTGAATAGGACATCCCCATTCTGCTGGTAATTAGTATGTTGGGTGACCTGTCAGAGAGATGACATGTAGGTTCTCCAAGACAGCAGAAGATAATGAGAATTCAGACACCTGCTCATGAGTTTGTGGGACATCCACTATCAAACCCAATATTTAGTGAAATATTTTTTACAGACAAGCCAGGGGAAAGGCTGAAAATAACAAACAAGAATAACAAACAAGTGCTACCAGGGTCATAGTCTGATAAAGGAGAATCAGAAGGCACAAGGCAGTATTTGAAAGTACATTTTTTTCTAGTAATTCATGCCAAAGAAGAAGAAAGGACAAAAATTATTTCCAACAGTCTCATAGAAATAATAGCTGCTTTCTCTCTCTGCTATTGTATTAGTTGGAAATTAACCAATCATGACCTAACACATAATTTGATATATGTTTGTTTCTTTTTAGTCTCATGGTATAGTTAAGAATTCAGACATTTATTTTTAGGTGTTGCAATATCTAAAAAATATTGTAAGATCAAGAAAAAACAAATGTAATATTCCATCCAAATTGTCACTGTAAACATACAGGATATTTTCAGTAGTACTTGTGCGACCTAGCAACTTATTTTCAAAATGCACCTATGGAAAAATCTCATTCCAGGTAAGCTGAAGACTTAACACACACCAGAGCTTTAGCTACCTTTCAGATCTCCAATTCCTAGGCTGGAAGCAGGAGCTCCGACTGGGCTGCTTGACGATTCCCTGGCACAACTGACCGGATGGCCACTTTGTGTTAAATGCCTGAACACACCAGCTCGGTGGGTGCCCAGGTCTCATGGTCTGAGCTTTGTGGCAACCACAGCCCCATCATCAGCATTAGGGAAAGCTCTCAATGTTTTCATTGGTTTTGTCTGTGTAGGAATGAATTCAAGTCGGCAATGTGTTCTCATCACCTATTACCTAACAAACAAGCAAGAGAAACAATGCCTTTTGTTCCTATGCTCTGAGTTTTGTACTGACAGTGACAAACCCTTGTTAGGCTCAACCACCTGAAGTGAACTGCAGCCTAGCAGCCTTCTGTGCGTTATTTCCACTCCAATGTGAGCTGGTCTAATATCTCCTGGCACTGCTGGCAGTGGTGTGGGTGTTTCAGTCACAGTCCATGCCGCTTTTTGGCCAACTTCCCCAAGCACTGAGCACCAAAGGCAGGCCATCCCTGCCCTGGAGCATTCACCTGCGAGTCTTCAGCAGAGCTACAATCCTTCCTGACCTGATCCAGAGCAACTGAGAGGAGTCAGGACCCCATTTGCAAAAGAGCAAATTTAGCATCAATATATTCCTGACATTGCTTTTTTATTTATCTTACCACAAAGCTGTCTCAACTAACTGGTCCTCAGAAGACCTTGTTTCCCTGAAGGGCCTGTTTAGTACTACTTGGCAGGTTTAGCCTGTGAAATGCCTGCAGATCTCTCCATGATGGTTCTTGTTTTGCTACTTTGGGGCATTTGGAGGGTAAAAGATATATCAAGTAAATCAAGAATAAAAAGGCATATTTACTGGCAGGGATTAATCTCATGTTCTAACCTTCACTGTTTCACAACAGACCTTCTACACAGTGAAATGACAATCTATCCAGTCAGCAGCAGAAAATTAATTCACACAACTGTCTGATTTAAATAAGTCAGTAGGCAATGATTTAGTTTATGGCAGCGGTGGACACAGCTAGCAGTAGCCATTGATGTTTCAGCTTAAACTCAACATTAGCATTAACAGCATGAGATTGTAAAAGAACAATTCAGTTTGTACTACAGTTTCAAATGATTTATTTAAGGTTCTAATGCGTTTCGAAATGCTGTTAGTTACTAAAACATGATTTACACACTGTCCCATAACAGCTAAAAAGGATACCAGTAATATAATATTTTATAAATACAAAAATACCAGTGTAAAACAGAAAAGAAATATGGCTAATCATGACATATCCAGTTCCTGATGTTCAGGTATAAAATTTAAAAATATACTATGGATTAACAGTCTCTTCATACCTTACGACAATTTCCTAAAATGAGTCGGCCACAAATCATTCTGAGGCACAGACATTTCTTTAATAGAAGACTGACAAGGGCAAGTTAATATCTCTAAAGGAACAGGGAGTTTGAAAATTGAATTTTAACTGTACTGTGGGCAATAAAATAACCTTTAGATTACAGTTACTGCACACTACAAGCTGTGGGATGAATTAAATAGGTGTTCTTCTTTGATTCTGCATTAGTTAGAATTATAGTTTCTTAAAAAAAATAAAAAATTAAAAAAAGAAGGGGGGATTGAAAATTAAGTTGTTTTTTTTTTTTTTTTCCCCTCCATGGGTAGAAATTACAGCAGAGTTTTTTTTATTACACTTAGTAGGTGAATAATAAATAGAATTATTCAGTGACATTTCCTGGTTTTGGTGAATACCTTCTGAGAAATGACATTAAATACTAATACTATCACTAACATCATGTATTTCTGTCACAAAAGCTTTTGGAATTTTCTCAGCTATTCTTCAGAAAATAACCAAGCCTCACAAATCCCCTTAAAACAGCAGTAAGTAATCCACTGTCCCTAGAAAATGATACATTCCTTTAGCTTGCCAGACATCACTTCAATGAAGAACATGTTCTTCTAAATCACTTATTTACTTTGTGGAATCTGAGCTTAAAATATTTCATTTTAATTATATTGATAGATAAAAACAGCACGATGAGGGCGTGGGCTGCAAAGCCAAATGAATTCTTGGGAAGAAAGGGGATGTGTGTGGCTGCTCTGGCATAATTTCTGCCCATTTTCCACTTGCTAATAGTAAATCTGAAGGCTATACCCCAGCAAAGTTTTCCTGTTTCACCTTCTGTCTCTTAGAAAGGTTTTAGAGGAAGATGAGGGCAGAAGAAAATGCCAGCAGGTTTGCTGGATCTCCTTTACAAGTCAATAACCGATGTTCATAAATTCATTGGCATCTGTGGCCAATGCTCTCTCCACACCAGAAGCTCAATACACTGCGGGGCAGAACTGAGAGATGAGAACTGGCAGGGTGTTTGGGCTTGAAAAGGCATAGGCACAGGACCTCAGCCGTAAGCCCATGAAGGCTTCACACCTCTCCTTGATCCTTTCTTTACAGCTGCCCTTGGCTACAACAGCCCTTACATCTGAAGCTCACTGACAGGTCAAAACCTCAAAGACCATCTGAAAGACTGAATGCATTTTGCAGTTATTGCTCACTGTATGTTGTCTACAACTAAATGACGTAAGTATATCCAAAGGTCATTCTCACCTTTTACATATGTGTTTTTAAAATGAGGTTTGTAGAATGTCTGTAGATGTCTTTTGATGAAAAGACCACCAAGATTTTATTTTTCTAGCTCTTCCTAAAGAAATGCTCTCTGCAGAGCTGGCAAATGTGAAATAATAACAATTGAGTTATGCTTACAAAGATGAATTTTGGACCTTCAGTTGTCTTTTTTTAGTGCAGATACTTACTACACGTTAATTGTTGATTGTTTTCCTCTTAAATGCATACATTTTTAACTACACAAGACCACCATTTACGAGCATGTTGCATGTGACACACACAATTTCATTTCATTTCTTTCATGTGCAAGGAGTTATAGACCACCATACTAAGTGGAAGCAGCAAACAATTTTGTAACCAGTAAAAGGAAGCCACTCTTTTCCCAAACTGCATTCAACTTCTAATTAAATACTAATTAGAAATCAGTATTCCACTTAATTGAATTGTCGTATGTTTAGTTCAGAGGTACTTAATGTATTTTAAACCATTCACGGTTTGAGTAGAATTCCAGAAAACTAAGCACTAATGTGAGCATAAAGTTGTCTTTTCATGACCTGGCTTAAAGAATTTTGGAATCCATGTTAAAGAGTTTTAGAATCCGTCCCTCCAAGTCACCTTAGGACAATATCCAATACTGAAAGTATTAAGAATGTTCTACCTACTTGCTATATGATTTTTCATTCTTTGGTGAAACTGGTGCAGAAAATGTATAATTCTGGTGCTTCACGATCAGCATAAAGTACACCAATACCTTAAATGTAGTTGGGAGAAATCAACAGAGCTGGATATGAGGCAACCAAAATCAGAACTTAAGTCATGTGCTTCAAACTCGGCAGCCAGAAACTAAATCTCTCAGCACTAGAGAAGATTTCTAAAATATTTATTACTTTCTATCTTAGCAACACTGAGCCTGCTCATACCAATAGTACATAGTAGTTTTGCTTAGTTTTCTTTATGGCGTTCATATTACTTCATCTTTTAATTACCTGCCTAAACAGAATACTACATGGATTCAGATCCATGCGACTATCACCAGCCCTAAGATACCTGAAAATTTATTGTACCAGTTATTTCATGTATTTTATAGCTCTGAGGTGTTTTAATGAAATGGGGACATACATCACATCCTACATTACCCTGGAATACTCTTTAAACATGAACAGAGGGGTGTTGTTTTCTCCTGGTATTACCTGGCAGATAATAGCTTCTTTTTGCTGCAATCTGTACAGCAGAGAATTCACGTTTACAAGCCTGAGTCATGCTGAAAGGACATGAACCATGTCAATGAATGAACCGTTATTATGCTCACTGTTACTGTGTACTGCAATATTAGTAAATAAGCCAGTACGATGACTTTATGCTTGGCAAACATATCAGAGGTAACTTGGAGACTTAAGCATTTTTTAAGTTGTAACTTGCATTTAAATACATTCTATAGGTTTGAAGACTTTAGAGCTAGAAGAATGATCATACATATCTTGTTCAGTCTCCCACATAAGACAGTGCACAATATTTGTTGTTTAAAATCCGCTGTTGAACTAACTCTCTAATGAGCTTGGAGCTAAATCCAGTAAAACAGTGACAAGACTGAAGTGGGACCTTGCTGTTTCAGTAGGAAGTGTTCTTGGAAAATACAACAGTCTCAGAGTGATCAGCACGGCCTTGTTCTAAGATCAGAATTTGTCTGACTGGGAACTAAACAACAGACTAAAAAAAACATTCATTTTTGTTAATACGTTATTTTGAAGATAGCTGAGAAACAGTTGTTACCTTTAACGGGATTGTTTCAGTCAAGTTCAGTGTGGAAGAGAGTTCAGCCATAGATCTTCTGATGAATCTTATTCCCGTAAGAGAATAGCAGGATAAGTGCTCTTTTGGACGACTTTGTTAAATCAGGAGAGAAAACATTGACCATCATAGCAAGAAATTTCCTTTCAGAGTGACAGTCTGACATATGTACTGCATAATGTAATAGTGATATTTTTAGACATGAAACAAATCAGCAGTTCTGCTATTAACATAAATAATAGCGATGTCAGAGATGCCATCAACAACTATGCAAAGAAAAAAT